>JANIIA010000191.1:62692754-62705429 GCA_027478495.1 Erythroxylum alaternifolium
CCAAATAATAGAAACGTGTTACGTTCCATTCCATTCCATCCTCAGCCCATCAACCAAACATAGCCTTACCTACTTACATCGTGTTACAAAATTGTCCCACAATGCAAATCTTTGGCGATACTTTTTGAGAATTGTCGCAAAAGGCTCATCCTTTTGCACCAGATTAGTATTTTCGTTGCCAAGGATGAGCCTTTAGCGATGACTTTAGAAATTGTCATCAAAACCTTAAATAATAAAATAATTCTCTTATTTATAATTATGAATTAACGAATATTGACTTGATTATTTTGTGACTCAACATCATATATAATTTTTATTTTTCTCTTTTAAATTATATAATTTGACAATTTTGTATGGTATTACAAAATTTTCAAATAATTTTAACATGAAGTTTGTAATATAATGGTATATGATTCTTACAAAAAAAACAATAAATATTGATATAAGATAAGTAATATAATATAATGATATATAGTAAATAATACAAGATTTTAATTAGAAGTTTAACAATTCTTACTGACGAAACAATAAATAATTTTATTTTTTGTATTTTGTTACTTAAATTTTGTAGTTATTTTGTGTATTTTTTTTACTTAAATTTTAATTCTACCAATTTGTTGTTATATTTGATGTTGTATTGATTACAGGTTTAATCAACATGTTGATATAGAGTGAGACCACATTACCATACGGGACTATACAAGGACTGATAAACGATATTTGTTAATTGTTATTTTCATTCTCTGGTGTGGTTGTCTTATTAAAATATGGGGATCTTACAACATAGTGAAGCGAATTAACAGTATTTATTGAAACAACTCTTCTTTAAATGATTTCATCTTTTAAAGCCTTTTGAGCTAATGAGTAGCTTAGAGAAGCATAAAAATTCAATAATATAATTGATATTTTTGTAAATTAAATAAGTAAATCTTTTCGAACGTTGAAGTGGTAAATTAAATAATTAGTTAAGTCCGATAGATTACCAGTTCCTTGGACAGATCTAATTTTTTTGCACATTTTGGAATTCTTCTTTGATCCACGACTTCAGTGAACTTTACTAATGTCTACCTCTCCAAATCTTTGGCACTAAAGTTGAACTGGTATTTAATACAATGGCATGCTCTTGTGTCTTCGTGCCCGGTGGCACCATAGTCAGGAACTACAATAAGGGGGAAATAAAACAATAAGAATGGAAAACCGAGTAATCTTGAATATTGGTACCGTAGTCTCCGAGGAATTACAACTACCAAAGAGCATGCAGCTCAAGAGGTACGTCACCAACCCAACTATAATGACGCATGCTTGAGGGTTGAGACCCTGGACTCTCAACTGATCATCTACACAAGCTACTCTTGACAAAAATTTAGCTTCAGGACATAACTACAATTTTTGGCCGCTTATTTGACCTCTTCTTTTCAACAACTTCCCTTGATTCATCTTTTCCAAATTTCAGCTGATTGCATTTTGTGGGAGAATGTGTTCCCTTATCATATCCTCCATCACAAAGTTCATTATTATTGTCCTCATCATCGCTTTCATTATCAACATCATCGTTTGTGTCTTCTGAATCTGTTTCACTGCTGCTCGCAGGCGCAGAAATCACAAGCTGATTGCCAGCAATAGCAGATTCAGCACCAACCACAGCTTCAGGGGTGTGGAGATCTGCTACACCTAGCATCAAATCCTGCAAATAAGAAATATTAAAAATAAATTAACAAATCCCTTTTTAAGCCAATAGCTACACAAGAGAACAGTGATTCTCCTTTACCATTTCAATGACTTGAGCTTCATTTCCACTGAGTGCCTCAATATCATAGTCGTGAGACTTATCCTACATTTGAACAAGAAAACTAGCAGAAATTTGAAGGAAACAAGTTATTGTTGACAGGAAGATGAATTCCAAGTAACATGCAAACATACCTTAGCATCTTGCTGCAGCCGTTTATAGCTTCAGCCATCACTCCAAGGAAATCTTTCACTTTCCCCAAAACTGTGACCAAGGTGAAGATACCAGAACCAAATTACAAGCAAGAGCAGAGCATAAGTCAGTAACTCTATAATATTACTGAAAGAAAAACACCGGAAGTGCCATAAAACATTTTTCCTAAAAAATTACTATTAGCAAACAAGTTATTTTTCTAACAAACATCATTGAAACTTAGCCAACTATTATACAGGAAAAGTTATTTGTAATGCAGATTTGCCTGTGTGACAAAACCACGGTTGTTTGTGAACATGAAACAGAAAAGCAGAAATAATTGAACTAACCAGCGAATATAGTTCCACTCTACACCAATGTTTCTCTCTTTCTTATAAACACCAAGTCACCAAAAGAATCGTTGCTTTTCAACACAAGATGTCGTTAGTTATGGAAAGGAACAAAAATGTAACTAAAGAAACACGAAGTTACAAATACAAAACATAATGAACTTCAAAAACACGATTGTGCCGTAAGAAACATAATTTAAGCAATTTGCAACCTTCCACCTCTAAAATAAATTAGAACTCTGTGTTTAAGCAATTGCAAAATTGATTGCTCAAAACCAAAATTAAATTTGACTGGTTCCAACAATTATATTCAACACAAACCTTCCCCTCCAAACAGAATATTTATTTAAAACCTCAACTTCCAAAATTGACATCAATCAAAACTTGAGCAAACAAAGTAAAGAGTCTGTGAATCAGATTAACCAAAATCCTTAAACGGGTTACCTTGACTTTGGGGAACTGAACTGGTGATGGGATTTCCAGCTGATCGGTGTATCTTGGTTTGACACTGCAAGTCTTTGTTACATAAAAGAAGCGCAGTCTCTACACATACATATTAACAGACCAAAAAGAAAATTAAGGAATAAACTCCAGGCGCATAAGCAAAAAGAAAAACAAGAATCGCCTACCGAGAGATAAGTTGGTAGTGGAAAGCTTGTTCTCCAATTGCAAAAGTTCTTTGCTTGAACGCTGCATTTCTCTCAGCACTCTTGCTTAGTCGAAGCAAAGAGAGACGGCGAAGTGCGGACGACATAAAACGGAAGTATATACAGTTTACAAAGGAGCGGATTAAGCGAAGTCGTTTCACTCTTTAAGTTCAGAGATATTAACTTGGCGTTTCCCTAGTGCAAAATGGACCCATATTTCTATTCATACCACCAAAACGTATAATTCTGCCTTTTCAATAAGTGTGGTTAACAAAATTAAAAACAAATAATATCATATTTAAGCTCTCTAATATCGATAGTTTTCACAGTTCTAGTACTAAAAAAGAACACAAATAAATAATCATTAAGTGAATGAACTTGATAATGACAACCAAATTGAAAAATTACAGATAGAGGTTAAATCATATCCTCCTTTAGGTCAATACTTAGGGAGAGAACACTCTCTTGGAAGGCTGTTATTGAATCTCTGGTTATCTTGGCAATAGTCATAAATCATATGGTGTAGCCTAACCCACTTGTACCACCTTCTTTGCATAGATGTTAGGGTACTATATTGATCCTTGTTCCACCAATTTGTGGGACTATCTGCCCTGCAAAATCTTGGATTTCCATTCCAAACACAGGCATCAATCATGTAGTCCTTGAAGGAAGCTACGAAAGGGCCTTTTGACCAATTAATTTTATCTTTTCCGCCACGTGTCGCCCAGCTGTCGCCATTCCATAGGCTGATTTTGATTCCCATTGGCTGCCACCTAGGATACGCCACTCCTTTGTCTGCGTGATTTTTGTATACTCTGATAGGAATCCAGTCCACCATGAAACTGTAAGAGAAGCAAATTATATTAAAAATTCCAGCTTCCTTTTGGGGTTGGAAAAAGATCAATTCTTTGATTTCCCATGTCTTACACAACTTGGTGAAGGTTCCATAGGATGGAATAATTATGGAAGTCTCTTGTTGGATCAAACCACAGATAGATTCTCTCTTCACGGTTGTCAACCCCGTCTGCGTAGACATTTGTTTGAAGGATATAAGGCTGGCCACTCACATTGCCAAGGAATTCCAAATCTATCTCATCACGCTTGGGCTGATCCGAAGATAACTGCATCATCTCCAGAGCATTATAATCATCAATATGAACATGAAACAAGAAACAAGAAATTCTCATTAACTGTATCATTTTCACTCACATAGAATGCCAGAACTGTGCCCGCAGAATGACCTGGTACTAGCTTTATTTTCATGTCAATCCGACCAAACAGGAACATCTGGTTTGACGCAAACGCAGATCCTGCGAAAGAAGTTCTATGAGACCAAAATTTTAGCTTACAATGTTTTAAGTTGATATCATAAACTTCGTTTCCTACCCGATTCTTGGTCGAGCGTCAAGCTTCGCGTCTTGCCATCAGCAGAAGTGTTCACATGGCTAGGACCCCATGTCACAAAGAAGTCCTTGTTGAAATCACCGCTAGAAACAACAGCAGATAAAGAAACTTGTAACAAGTTTGCTACAAATATTACGACAAATATCACGAGTCTGAAATTAATCTGAGACATGGTTCTTGATGGATAGGATAGTTCTAAGGGATTGTCAGGAAAATGGTTGCTGATGCACTATATATACTTATATATATACTTACTTCCATGATATTTATATCATGGAAGTATTGCATGGGAAGGTTGGTCAAGAAAATGTTCGACGAAGCAAGGTTTTCGATTACGTAAGAATAGCTTTAGAAGGAAGCAAAGGAACATATTTATATCAGGCTGTCATAGAATCTTAGGGAATGAGCAAAGTTTCTTTACAAATATTTCCTAACATAAATTCTTGATATTATATCATCATTCTGCAACAGTGTAGGTCTGTCTGTGAATATCAATTCAAAATTCAAAAACCGGCTTGATGTCCCAGTTCATTTTATGGGTATCATATGCAAAAGCCAGCATTAGGCTGTTCCTTCACATTTGACACTACTAAGTATTAATGGCTCGTGACTAGTATATCATAAATTTGGCTCCAAATATTATTCTTCATGGTGACTACCGAACCCATTCTGATGCATTTCATAATTCTTACGTAAGTGAGTATGACCCTTTTTAATGATATCAAGCTTTGAACATACGCCAGGCTCTCTCTATTTAAGTAACCAAATCATCGTTAACTCTGTTTTATAAAAATCTATCCCTTTAATAAATAAAGCTCATAAAAATTGGACCATTAAGATTGGACCGCACTAGAGAGCATATCAAATTTAATAACAGAGGATTGTACATCCTATTGATACCAGATCACTTGTTCATTGCTCCGTTACATTTACTAGACTTTCAGCTACCGTTTTGGGATTTCGCATGGCAGAAACTTGAGAAAAGAAAGGAACTGACAGGGGATCAGGTGCTTTTGTCTTGTGCTTGCAGAATAACTTGGCCTTTCAGTCTTCCCCCTATTAAGCTTACACATATAAAATACTAGATTAATAGGGGAGCAGTAAATTAATTCAATTATTTATCAAAATTTTCTTTTTTGTCAAAAATTTTATAATAACTATACACTTAAAAACTTGAGAATGTCGGATTTAAGATTAATTTTTAAAAAAAGAATTAATCACTTAATTGAACCCATTTTGGATCTTGAAGTGCGTACCATATACTTGTCACAATTTTTTTATATGCACTTCATATGTGAAGAGTGATCTAATTAACTTTTCAATAATACGGGGTTCAAATCTTTTACTTTTTATATGAACATCACTTTTGTCTCAAACTTTTAATAAAAATTTAAACAATTTTCTCACCAATTCAAAATTAATACAAGTCTTATCAAAACCTTAAAAAATCTTATTGATATAAAAATCATTTTTCTCATAATAAAGTAGCTCATATTGACGTACTAATAAACTTACTTCATGCTCTTTTTATTTAAGTTCCTCGTGTGTGATTTGATTATAGGCGGTGTCATTGGTCATGACAATGTGCCTAATCAGATTTCAAGAGGCTCGCCAAAACCTAACTTGAAGCGACCTGACCTAACTCGACTATCCCTCTCCATTGTCTTCATCCTCTCTCCATAGCCAAATCCAGAGATTCATCACTAGAACTTAAAGAAGAAAAAGAAGAGGTATATTGCCAAATATACCCAAATCTAAAATTAATTGTTTACTTCACTAAAATTCAAGCAATTTTTACAGTTGGGCATTTATTTCTATATTTATTAATTTTTAGATATTGAAACTACAGATATAAAAATTACTTGAATAGGAAACTAGAAAGGTATTCAAAAGGAGAAGGAGAATCAAAAAAAATATATGAAAACAAAAGAGATAGATCAAGAGAGAGAAAGATGGAAAATAGTTAAGCAAAGAGAGAGGGAGAGAGAGACATAGAGAGAAGTGACAAAAAAAAGAGCAAGAAGGGCCATAAAAGAAAGAGAGCCATAAAAATATTTTAAAATAAAAGAGAGAAGAAGCGATATATTGGGACAGACTCATAGAAGATACTTGCAAAACAAAAGAGAGAGAAGTGATAAAGAAAAGCAAAAATAGCATAAGCGATAAAGAAGAAGAAAAAGCAAGAAAAGAAGCAAAAGAAGCATATGGGTCATGGGTTTATGTATATGTAATCAGGTTTTGAGTCAAGTCAGACCATAAATCATGAGTCTAACACACAGTCTGAATCTTGAAAATTAAAAAAGAAAAACTCAACCTTTGCTTAAAACTTGAG
Source organism: Erythroxylum alaternifolium (assembly GCA_027478495.1). Lineage (NCBI taxonomy): Eukaryota > Viridiplantae > Streptophyta > Magnoliopsida > Malpighiales > Erythroxylaceae > Erythroxylum > Erythroxylum alaternifolium. Next base: position 62,699,406 of record JANIIA010000191.1, read on the forward strand.
TTATTTTTCTTAGTCAATTTGAATCAATCACGTTAACTTCAAGCTAGGCGGGGTCAGGCTAGATCTGACCATGCTTAATTGTCAAGCCTAGGTTTCGCACATAAACACTATATTGAATTTATTTCTACTAAGAGTACAAACTAAAATATGCAAATACTTTGTAATTTAATACAACAAATATCTTATCATTATCAATTCACTCATATCTTTTAATAAGTCTCTACTTTATCTAACTATTGTTTTAATTAGGACATAAAGACTATTCTCCACAACTTTTCAAATATTAAGCCTTTTGATTAAAAGAAAATGTGTCATCCTTATTTTCTAATATATGTAATTGCTAACTTTAAAGAAATGGGATCTACCTATACATTTACCACCTTGATTAAAAAGAGAATCAAATTGTTTCAAAATGATATTTTGCATCAAATTGTATCAAAATGATTTTACCTTTATTTTGGAAGAAAATTATATGTATAAATGAGACTAGCTATAGTATAGATTGTTAGCTCAAATTGCACACAAGAGAGGAGGTAAATTATATATGTTCTCTTTTTAACCAATTTAAAAATTAATAATTGATTACCTACCAAAATGAATGATTATAGAAAATTCATATAATAATCACATAAATAACTAAAAAGAGTGAAAAAAAGAAATAAATCCAATTTATAATGGTTCTTCCAAATAATCCTTAGTTTATATTCACTCTCTAAGATTAACTTGGAAAAGAGAGCATTTCATACCTGGATCTTTTTTTGAGTGAAGAGAAACTCTTTCCCGGTCTTCCTTGTCATAAGTGAAAATGAACCCTCTCACAATCCTTTTAGTAACGTGCAAAGTTTGAAATTTTTTACTGTACCGGTTGGTACCGATCGGAAGTTATCATATAGGCTAAAAAATGGTACGAAATCTCCTACTTTGGTATCAACCTTGGATACCATTCAATACTAGAAGTTTTACCTGGTACTGATCGATATTGGCTAGTATTTAAAATATCAGCTAAATACCAGTTAGTACCGTTAAAATTGACTAAATTGCAAAAAAAAAGTAAGTAAACAAAGCTACCACCCCTCACCCTCACTTTCACCCTCACTCTCACTCTCAATGTCGTTCCTTCATCTCTCACTATCGCCCCTCATCTCTCACTATCGCTGTCATCCTTCGGCCACCACCCCTCTCCACTACACCTCCTTACTTGCTAGTCTGCCTCCCTCTCCACTATGTCTCCCCTCCTGCTGATTTGCCTCTCCACTTGTCCACCGAGCCTCCTTTGCCTGCTACTCAGCTGCTCTCCTCCACCAGTCCACCATCACTGCTGTTGTTTGCTGAAAATGAAACCATATTTTTCAAATATGATTTTTGACTCAAACCAACCCATCAAACCAAGTCAAAATTGTGATTTTTTTAGGTATGTTTTCAATTGCTTTTTTCTACTTCTAAATTGCAATTAAATGGTGTTGTGGTTGTGTTGTGTAATATTGAATTTGTGAATGGTTTGAAAGCTGGAAATTGTTGGAATTGTGAATGGTTATATAGAATTATTGGAATTGTTGGATTTGAGATTTGAGAAATTTGAGTTTGAATTTTGAAAGTTACAAATATTTGATGATGGTTAAATCCAACTGTAATGTAAGTAATTTCTTAATCTAATAAAATAAATTGCAAAAATGTTCTTCATATGATGATGTTAATCAATTAATGTGATTAAACTGGTAAAGAACAAGCAAACATAATTAATCAAATTAGTTCTTAGATCTGCAATTAGAGATGAAAAACAATTTGTTTTTTGTAAATATTGTATTGATTCACTTTCACTAGAAGAACTTAGTCAATGTCCTAATGTAATGTATTTAGACTATATTGCATAAACTTCATTCAATTTACATTGCTACAATTGAATCAAACTAAAAGGTGAATCTCACTTATATCAATATATATCAAAATCCCACCTTAAGGTCAATGTCCTAATGTTTCTTTTGAATTTAAAAGTTCTTTTCATAATTGTTAATATAACTTATTGAATATAGTGTCCTAAAAATCTAATTCTTTTGTGGAAAAAGGTTAAATTTTGGTTTTTGATTCTATTAGACCATTATTTTTAATAATGTAAATGAATGCCTTAATATGTTAAATATGTTGTTTCATCGAAGACAAAAATATCAAAATATCATAAACTAATGTTATATTTAAGTCATACTTAATGAAGAAATAATTTCTTTATTTATTAAGTTCAATTCACTTCATGCATGTAATTTTTATATTTGTCTTCAAACATATTCAAGTTGATGACTATTAAATGTATTGTGTTATTATGTATGTTGAATATTTGAATTTTTAGTTTTTAACTTACGGTAAATTGTGTTGGAAGAAATTGAATTGTTTATGATGTAATCATACAAAATGAGTTATATTATATAAGATGGACATGCATATTGTGTAATTGTGTATGTTAAATATTTGAATTGTTGGTTTTTGACTTATTAGTGAATTGTGTTGGATGCAATTGAATTATGTAATCATACAAAATGAGTCATATTATATAAGATAGACATATGTATTGTGTAATTGTGTATGTTGAATACTTGAATTGTTGGTTTTTGACTTATTGGTGAATTAAGTTGGATAAAATTAAATTATTTATGATGTAATCAAACAAAAGGAGTTATATTATACAAGATGGACATGCGTATTGTGTAATTATGTCAGTTTAGACTTTTGAGTTAAACAATACATAGTTTGTGTTAGTAGTTGATAATGAAATTATGTGTTATTTATTTTGATATATGTCTTCATTTATTTTTACAAATAAATAGAAGAAAGTTCAAGTACTCCTGATCATTTAACCACTTCAGCAAGATACAATGATCTAGCTTGGGCCCATAATACATTGATCCCTAGGAAGAAGAACCATACTATTTGCTTGTTTTGTAATAAGCATTTGAAAGGTGGAGGAATTACCTAATTAAAGAAGCATTTAGCTGAGGTTAAAGGAGATGTGAAACCCTATAGAAAAGTAAGTCATAATGTGAATTGTCAAATGACAACTTTGCTTCAAGAATATCAATATGAGAAAGATAGAAGGGAAAGATTGGATTATGAAATTGGTAGTGGAAGTTTGATTGTTGGTGTTCATAATGACAGTGGAAATGTTGAAGGTGGTAGTGGTAGTAGTAGTGGTAGTGGTAGTGGTAGTGTTCCATCCCAGCAAGAAATGAATGTTATATCTAGACCTGATATTAGGAAAAAAAGAAGGCAGATGTCGAATTTTTTAACCCCACTAATAACTCCTAGAGCTTAGCCTTCAATTCGTAGTGCCATGCAATCAAGAGAAGCGGCTCACAATGTATATATGGAAATAGCTAAATGGTGGTATGATATAGGTGTAGTATTCAATGTTTCCCAATTTTACTATTATTAGCCTACGGTGGATGTTATAGCCTCTTACAATCTAGGATACAAAGCTCCTTCTATTGATGACTACAAAGATAAACTTTTAAGTTAGTTTATGAAATTCAAAGTTATTTGGAAGAAAAAATAATAGATTGGGCTACTTATAGGTGTTCAATTATGTGTAATGGTTGGACAAATAGGAGACATAAGCCTATTATTAATTTTTTTTGTTTATTCTACAAAGGGCTTAATGTTTTGGAAATTTGTTAATTCCTTATTAGGAATAATGATAATTTATTTGAAATATTCGATGAAGTTATGAATGAAGTAGGGCCAGGAATACTGTTCAGTTTATTACTAACAATGATTCTGCTTATAAAGTGGTGGGAAGAAGGTTATAAAACAAGTATAATTTTTTGGACTCTTTGTGCTGCACATTGCATTGATTTAATGTTGGAAAATATAAAGGATGCTAGTTATTTTTCTATTATTAATGAGACTGTGCAGAAAGCCAAAAAGGTGACCAAGTTCATTTATAATCATGCATGAGTCTTGAATTTAATGAAAAAGAATTTTACCAATGGTAGGAATTTGTGTCATCATACTGTTACAAGATTTGCAACGAATTTCGTATCACTTTAGTATTTTGTTATGATGAAGAAAAAGTTGAGATAGATGTTTACAAATGATAAATGAATTGTATCTCAGCATGCTACGTCTAATGTTAGATTGGAGGTTTCTAGAGTTATACTTGAAGATACTGAATTTTGGTCTCAATGCCAAGTTGTCATTCGAATTTGTGAGCTTTTGATGAGGGTACTTTGTTTGGCTGATAGTGATGAAAATGTAACAATGGGTTTTTTTTTGATGCCATGGAAAGAGCAAAGGAAATAATCAAGGCTAATTTAAAAATAAATCTTCTTTGTACACACCTTATCTTGCAGTCATCAATAATAGATGGGAAAACAACTTTACTATTTGTTGTTTGTTGTTGGGGCATTTTTTAATCCTATTATCTATTTCAGACCAGGTTTTATAAAGAAAGCTGAAATTAATAGGGGAATTATATTAATTATTACAACAATTATTGCCTACGAGATGATGCAAGATCTCATAAACTCACAAATGGAGCTTTAAAAGTAGTCTTCTGGGAATTTTCGGATGTCAATTGCTATTCGATAAAGAGCAAAACTTAATCTTGGTATTTTTTTCACTTTTATTACTTGTTAAAAATTGTTTATCGCTTTATTTTGTTTATAACACTACTTTTATTGTCTTATAACTTACAATTTCTTTGTAAGACCAATTCAGAACTAGTGTTCCAGAATTGCAAAAGTTTGCAATTTGAATTCTAAGTCAATGTGTGAGTGCAATAGGTTGTGAAAGTAATTGGAACATATTTGAATTCATCCATTCCAAAAAAAGGAATAGATTGGAGTACAAGAGATTGAATGACTTGGTATTCATTCATTACAATTTAAGGCTTCGAGAAAGGTATGTTATTATTATTATTAATTTAGATATATTTTTTAATAATTAAATTTTATTGTTTACTAGGATTCTTAATAGAACAAGTAATTCAGTAAATCCAATTTGCATTGATAATATTGATCTTTTGGTGGATTGGGTTTTTGAGGAACTGATTTTGGTATACGTGAGTGGCTTGGAAGATAATCTTAGACGGGAAAACATTGACATGTCATTTGGTGCAACGAATTTGAATAATGATGATAATGATGCTTCTCTTAATGATGAGAATTTTGTATCAAATGATAATTGACATTAGTGCAGTTATAGCGAGTACTCCTCCGTAAACGATTGAATGAAGTTTTAAGTTTTTGTTTCTCTTCTTTTTTTAATTTTACTTATATTTGAAGTGTATGTTAAATTCTATATATGCAATGTAATTGTAAATATTTTTGTTTAAGATTTAACTTTTACTTGGTTGTTTCTTCATCACGAACTTTTGTTGTAAATTATAATAGTTAGAGAGTTAAGGATATTTATTGTTCTTTTTATTTGATTTAATTATTATTTATTATATGATTAAATTATAATATTTTAAATACTTTGTATTGTTCTTAATTTTATATTTATATGATGATTATATTTTTCATATTAATTGTGATTATTATTTATATATGAAATATCTGAAAATTAATGTTAATAAAAATAAATAAATTGTTGTTATTGATTTTTTGAGACATGGTTAATGTAAAGTTATAAAATATAAAGTACAATATACTAATGGACTATTTTGTAATTTTTAAAAAATTCAAAGATTATTTCATAAATTTTAAAAATTGCTCGAAATAGTATCTAGTATTAACTGGTACCGGTACAGTATCGTATTAGGACCAATCCAATACCAGGGCTGGTATGATATTCATAACATTGATCATTAGTGAAGAAGAACCCCAAACAAATTTAATTGCACTCTCAATTGATATCTTAATCACTCAAGTATAACTCAATAACTCCTTTCTTGATTACACGGTTCAATAAAGGTTTATATCATGCTCACATATACATGAATATAATGAAAATCCCTCAAAACCTTCCCAACATTCCCTTTTATTACCAAAGATCATATAACTCATATTTATACTCAAAATAATTTAACATGATAGT
>JANIIA010000191.1:62718014-62737648 GCA_027478495.1 Erythroxylum alaternifolium
CCTCCTGCCTAGTCATGGCGTAGACCCTCGCCTGTGACTGTGGTCGGCTGCCCCGACCCTCAGTCCTCCCTGCTGAGATAAGATAACAGAAAGATAGAGTTTACATTCAACTAGGAAACTAGCATCCTTATCCTCGAAGATCTCCGCTATCTTCAGATGTTGTGTTCTCCTGTAACTCTAACTCCTCGTCATCGCCATATCATCCAAGATCTCCCCATGATCTCTATCCACTGATGATGCAGTGTGATCTCGCAGAAGCCTACATAGCACACTGGCTGGATCCAACGCTTCCCACAACAAGTCCGTTAGTTGTGGTCTATCCATCCGAGCATAGTCTAAGTCCTTAGTTCGTCAAGTCCTTAGCCTGGGCGGAGTCAATCTTCACTAGGTCCGAGACTACCAAAATTTGCACCAAGTCTGATCACACTCGCCCACGTTTGCCTTAGTGATTTCGCATGCCTTCCTCATGCGTGTAATCCAACTAACCTCCTTCCTAAGGCTCCTCATTGGAGGTCGCTGTGAAGTGCTCTGAAGGTTAAGGGTCTAACACTAAGACCTGTTAGTGAAGTTAAATAAGCCATCTTATGAGCTGAATGACCCAATCTCAACATTGAAGCTCCCAGACGCCTTTAACCAATGAAGTACCATCAAATAACATCATTTCAGACGAAGAGAGGATATTAATAACCTCTGATGAATCCAGCTTTAGCACCACTTGTCAATAGCTGAGATCCTATGCCAATAGTAGGCCAGTAAATGCCCACTAGAGTTCAAAAGTCAAAGGTGAGCAAACTCCAATATACTGTAAGAAATTGTCACATCAATGACCTGTACTGTTCCTAATCAAACCTCTTGCTGAAGCAATGCCAATTCTATGCTTAATTGCCCCATCTATGTTAACTTTGACCTATAATTTCCTTAATATCAGTATCAGTATTTGTCAATGAAGTAATTTAAGAATGTGTTAAAGAATAATGTTTAAAATATAAAGAAGTATATTTAAGAAAGATATAAAAAAGAAAAGTTAGAAATTTCTATCAACTTTATTTAAACATATTTTAACCTTTATGAATGAAGTATATTTAAGAACGTGTTAAAGAATAATGTCTACATATAAAGAAATATATTTAAGAAGGATATAAAAAAGAAAAGTTAGAGTTCTCTGTGGACTTTATTTAAATATACTTTAATCTTTACAAGTCTTTAAAGAAATGATAATATAAACATATAGTTTTAATTTTTATCATTATTTTAAATTTTATGTTAGATTTATTTTAATCTAAGTTGTTAAATTTATTATTAGTTTATTATATATTAAGAGGCATAATTATTATATTTCTATTTTAATAAAATATTTCTATTTTATTTTATATTATATTATTACTTATTTTTATAATTTTTACTTTTTATTTATTGTATATTAATTTTATAGCAGTTTAATATCGTTTAAATTCTTAAACTAAGTCTTTTCTTTGAACAATTTGATATCTGCTGTGATTTTTAAAATATTGATAATAATAATAAAAAGAAGTTTCTTAATTAGGTTTGTTGAGATTGATGTGTTCTTCACATGTTTTGCTTCAGTCTAGAACTTGAAAACTAATAAAGCTCCCTTGGATGACTAATGATTATGATCAATGGCTAAATTTAAACAGTCAAGTTATGATATTCCCTAAAATAAGGAGAGAGTAATGATGACAGAGGTAGGATAACATTCATTAAGAATCCTTTTTTTTTTAAAACTTAGATCCTAAAGAGATATTTATCATATTCGGGAGCGATGAGATTTGCTATGCTGCTGAACCAGTAGATGTTATCCGTACTTGGGAGAGGTAGATCAGTAATTAACATAAACAACTGAATGTCTAAAACATAACGTCAATTTTGTTTGGTGACAGGTACAATTTAATTTTTTATAAGTATTTATAAACGTTAAAAGTTAGATTAATTATTTAAAAAATAAAAAATTCATCAAAATAATTTATTGAAAGTTGGCGAATGTGGTTATTATAAAAAACTAATTTTGCTCACTGTAATCCAACTTAGCCGTGTCCGTCCATTTGACGAATGACGACCCTTTGACGGAGACTCCTATCTAGTGCTTTAGCGGTTTCCTACTTTCATTTGGATCTGTCGACGCACGCTGATCACTGTCCTCCATTCCATTGTTTTGGTCTAGTGGAGTCCAACAAAAGTTAGAGAAGTTGTGAGAGAAGAAATTAGATATGTCACGCTTATAAAGCATCTCTGTTTCACCAGAAAGGCAATAACTGCTTTGCTATTTAACTGTTGGGAGTGTTTTTCTGCTTTGCTGTCTCGGTCTCTGTCTCCAGGTACTTTCGCTTCTTCTTTGTACGTTTCTTGAATAGCGATCCGACTTCAGTGTTACTTTATAGTCTTTCTTTCCTTCATTTCTTCTGTTGGTTATAGGCGATTTTGGGGCGTTTCGAGTTGTTATTCTGTTATTTAAGATTTAGTGGTTGAAGTCGACCATTTTACTTGATGGGTTTGAAATATTAATGCTAAAGGTTAAATTTTGGGTATGGATTAACGGTGTGTGATGTGGTTTGTTGGATGTAGCGTTAGTGTATTTCACTTTAGAGTTTAGGGTTTTATGGTGATTTTGACTTCACCTTCGTTGTTTTCTTCTGGGATTCTGCTTTCGAGCTCTGTTTTCTTTTTTCAGGAAATTTCTGTTTAAATGTGATAAAATTTCTCGGTAGTGATATGCATCCTTTCTTGTACTGATTCATATCTTTACTGAAATCAGGTATGAGTCCTGCGCGTGTTAATCTTATTTGGATGTGTGATTAGGAAAATAGCATAAACTTCGATGTCTGTCGTCTTATTCGGATGAGTGATTAGGAAAGTAGAATAAACTTGGATTTCTGATCTGTTTTAAGTGATTGCTTTAAGTTTAAACTAGACCGTTGTTACGATTGAGCAGTAGTGCACCAAGTTGTTCCTGAAAATGGACAGACAATTGCAAAATTTCATACTGGTGATGTGGAAGCATAATATATCTAAAAAATACGCACAGTTGGTAGGGAAATTAACTTTCTTTGCCTTCTATATTTGAAGGATAGCCAAATCTCAAAACAAATCTTGAAGAATTTTAAACAACATGAAGCAGTAATCAATTGTTTGATAGCTGTACTAACTGGAAAACAAAATGAAGATTACGCCAAATTGATATCAAATTCTTTCAATTGTTTCTGTGGTAGTGTGTAGAAAATGAAAAATTACATGAAAGACATGAACATTTGTGTTCCTTCAGAGTTAGTCAATGTTTTTTTTCAAAGTAGATGTTTATGAATTGTTTTGTCAATTGAACTCAAAGTTTGCAAATATTATAATATATTGGACTCTTGGACAGTTTCTGACTTGCTGTACAGGGGGCGAATATAGGACTCGTATGGTGGGCATCATGATCAAGCGGGTGCCAAGTAGAAATGCTCGATCCAAAGGAATTAAGTTCAAACATATTTTGCAGATTTGTGTGTTGCTAGGTGTCAGTTTTTGGTTAATCTACCAAGTCAAGCATTCTCATGATAAGAAGAAGGAGCTTGATGAGAAAGATGTGAAAATCTCTAAGAGAGATCAAAGTGGTGATGAGATTCTAAAATTTGGAAGGAAAGACCTCCATCCTCGTGTGCCAGAGTTGAGTAAGGATGACAGAAATGAGGAAGATGAGGAAGAGGAAAATGAAGGGCAAGAAGAAATGAATAAGAAAGAAAAATTTAACCGTGAACAAAATCAAGAAGAAGAAGAAGACGAAGAAGAGATTAAGCAGGGAGAAGGTTCTAAGCATGCGGAGGAATTTAAGCATGATGAAGAAGGAAGAGAAGATGAAAACAAGCATGAAGAAGAAGAGCAGGAAGACGAAACCAAGGATGAAGAGACAGAAGATGAGGGCAGAGAAGGAGGTGATGATGGAATAGATGAACATTATAAAGGGAAAATAGAAGGAGATGCTGAGCATGAAGTAGATTTTGTTGAAGAAGAGAAAGAAATTGAGGAAGAAGGTGCTGAAAAGGAAATTGAGAATAATGAAGGTGAAGACAAGGAGCTTCAAGTAGATCATGACACTTCTTTAGAGGATCATGAGGACGATGCTCATGAGGCTAGAGAGGAACATTACAAGGCAGATGATGCCTCCAGTGCTGTGGCCCATGATAGTACAATTACAAGCACTGAACCTGGGAAATCGGATGCTGATGCCTCGACTGGGAACTTGGAAAGAAGTGATCTAAATGAGGAGAATAAATCTGATAAACACAGTGATGCTCGAGAGGAACATTACAAGGCAGATGATGCTTCAAATGCTGTGACCCATGATAATCCAGTTAAAAACTCAGAGCTTGACGGGGAAAGTTCAGAGAACTCAAGTGAGAACTTGGTGGCTAAAAAATTGGATGGAAACATTATCAAGGATGTTATAAGGAATCAGAACAACTCAACATCACAGTTGAAACAAGGTGTAACAGCTGAATCTGTTCCTTCAGGTGAAACTAAAGATGGCAAGATAAGCCTTCCCAACCCTCATGGCAAGTCGTTTGAAAATACTTCTGTATCCAGCGATCAACAGCTAAATAGCAATAAGTTGATGGAAGTGACTGCCAGAACTGGTAATAACTCAATAAATGGGAGGACAGATGCTTCTGGTTCATTCCAGACGAGTGAAACACTAAACAATACATCAAAATCAACTGAAGCTCAAAAGGCAACTGTTGATGGTGCAACCACTGAAGTGATATCTAGCAAAAAATTAACTGAGTTGGAGAATGTTAATAGGAACACTGTCTCAGAAAGCAGGCAATTGCAATTTAATTTGACGGTCTCCCATGAAACAGGTATTGTAGAAGCAAATGGAAATGGCTCCTCAAATTCATCTATTAATTTAGACTCCAATGGTTCTAATCAGACCACCAAGCCTGATGTGGCTGCTGATACAGAGGTCGACTCTGAATCTTCCAGGCAAATAAAGGAGATTTCACATCCTGCCATTGATGTGAATTCTGGCAACGATAATGAGTATGGTGGAAAAGATGATACTTCAAGCTCTTCTACCAAAGATATAATTAGAGCAGCAGATAAACATGAACACGTTGATTCTTCTGATAATCGAATTGAACAAGACGCTAATAATGCTCGCATTGATCTAACCCTGCCAAAGGATGATGCGGAAGGTAACAGTAAAGATACAGCATCAGAATGAGAACTGTGACAAAATACTCATATCTGCTTGTGATATGCTTTTACACTGCTCTGTTGTACAAACATGGATCGCCTTTGTTGCTCAAGTGCAATGAAGTATTTTTTCCATGGCAAGAAAATGCGTTTCTAACTTACAGACATTTTGTAGGCAGTTTTACAATCATGTATAATTTATGTCTACCTCTCTTGAGATCCTTGTTTCCTCCTATTTTTTTAGCCTTTTTACTTGAGCTTCTTTGTAATGTATGTTGCTGTTACTTGTCTGTTTTCCTTTCTATTGTTGATGAAAGCCTCTGACATGGAATGCTTCTATAGCGACATTAAGATAGCTGATATGATGTTAAGCTTTTTAAATGGTATTTAGACTAATTCTGATGATTTTATTTAAATTTTTACATTCATTTATTTTATTTTGTTATTTATGTAAATATATCTCATCAAATTTGATTTAAATACATTTTTATTTAATTGTATCTAATTAATTTCAATATGTAAATTTAAATATATTCTTATTTAATTGGTTTGACAAATTAGGACATGGAAGACAATCTATATAGAGAGGGTTTTCTCTTTTTATAGACTTTTTGAATATTTTCCTTCCAATTCGTCTTATATTTAGTCTAAATATTTTTGTTTATAGTATTTGTCTCTCTAGTTATTTTATTTATTTCATATTTTTCTTTTAATTACTTATTTGTTTTATGTACCTATTTATTTTCTTTCTTGTCTGGTTATTTATTTACTTACTTTTATCTTTATTTTTGGATTTCTTTATTTTATTTTTTGTTTTTATTTCTATTTTTATTTTATTTATGTAGTTATTTATTTATGTATTTGGCTATTGTTTTCTTTAAATTGTTTTTAAAAACCTTTTTTTTTCCTATCAGTTTATTGAAAATAATTTCTCTACTAGTTAGGAGTAAGACTATGAACTTCTAGACTTCCTTAGACCCCCTATTTCATTGGGATTTCTAGTAGGACATTGTTGTTTTCGTTGTCTTATTTAAGTGTATCTAATTCTTTTCAATTTTTATTATTTGTATTTTATTATGTTTAATGCGTTGAATTTTATCATATTAAGTTTATTGTCATTTTCAATATATTTAATTTTATGCATTTAAATTTTAATAAATATTAGTTAAAATTTAATTATAAATAATTATCTATAATATAATTTAAATAGTTTTTAATAATGAATAACCTACTACAAATTCCAACTAGATATCATTTGGATGTTGAAATGTTCGTATGCTTTGCAGCTACTAAAATTTCCTTGATCTAGCATATGTTCTTATCTATTAGTTTGTGCTTACCCATGGAGATATTGTCACAAAGTTTAGAGTTTCTTTGCCTCCAAATACCATATATACAGTAGTTGAAAGTTGTCCTGAAGAAGCAAACATCTTTGTCATGCTCTTACAAGTAACCCTGGCCTATCTGAGTATGTTCATCCATTCCCTCTCCTTAGAGAACTTATAAAGTAGATGTTGAATCTTGGCCTACGCAAACTAAGAATAGGAGCATTGAAAAATAAATGAGTTATAGATTTAGGTGGGACTATAGAGGAGACATATTCAATCCTGGCTTCTTAGCTACTATTCAGCTAATGAAAAAAGCTTTAGGTATTAGGGTTTTATCCCAAATCAGATCAAACCAAAAAATTTTCTACGAATGTCTTCCAATATCTTGTAGCAGGTGTGGTAGGAGCATTTCAACGATGGATCCCCTATCTAAATTATTCTAACCTCCTCTAGAGGATTCAGATGATAAGGATGAAGGTTGTTGGCAATACAATATGATCCTTTAAAACTAATTGTTTCCTGAAATGATCACTTTCACCTTTACAGTTTGAGGAATCTTTATAATCAGATGGTTTAGGTCTCCCTTTTTATATAGTGCTCCCAAAATTTTCCAGTTGTCGAACCAAAACTAAGTATTGTCACCATTGCCAATATGGCATTTAATGTGAGGATGTAGCTGGTCTCTCACCCATAACATATGTATCAAACTCCATTCCTGATCCCTGTTGGTCTTAACTTGCCAAAAACTTATGTTTGAGAGATAGTATGCATGCAACCATTTTGACTATAAGGTTTCATCATTGTTAGGTCAAAAAACTAATAAATATTATGCTATAAGATAAATAAATCAAGGGTTAAGCACGAAATACACTAATTAAATAAAACAGGGAAGGAAGAGCAAGAATTTCAAACTATATTTAAGAACAATTTGCTTTAGACCATTACTCTTGATGCCACTTTCTTTTCATTCTTTTCTTTTCCTTTTTTCTTTCTTTTTCTCTCCTTTTTCCTTTTTTTTCTTCTCCTTTTTATAAAATAATAATGTAAATAATAAGGATTAGGACAATCTTGATATGACATGTACTAAATAAGGAATTGAACAAGGAGAATCCCTAACATAATAAGAGATATAAACAAACCCTAAAAACACGATAATGATAGAATTTAATTTTTTATTAAAACCTTACAAACAAGAATATGATGTAATAGAATGAAAAAAGAAATGCAAGGAACACAATTTTACTAAGAGTTAAAACTTGCAGAATTCTACCTTATAATATTTGATATTCTTCAATAAGGCCTCTTATGAAGTTTTTTCATCCATCGCTCACTAACATGACTAAGTCACGTGTGCATGATGTAATACTATCTTTTTTTACTCTACTGTTATAATTATCCACCTATAACTATACCCCATATTAGTTTGTAGATGTTTCTTGCTAGTCTTTTCCCTTTCATCACATTCATCACACCATTAATCACCTTAATATTGTCCCTGTCAATTTTATATATAGAATTATTAACATGTAAAATACTCAAAGAGATCATACTTTTTTTCCTCAAATTTGGTACATATTAGACTCCACTCAACATCCTCAAATATTTTAAATTTGATTTGTCCTGTTTTGATGATTTTAACCTTTATCATCCCCAACAAGACAGTGGCAAAGTTTCCTGATGTGTATGACATAAATCAATCCTTATTTAATGTCAACACAAATCAATCCTTATTTAATGTCATGTGATATGAGCATCATGTATTCCAAATCCATGAATACTGAAGTTTACTAGTTGAAACACATAATATGTCTCCACGTTACAATTTGTGTTCCCACTGTACGATATATTACAAGACCTTGAGGAATCATAAGTTTTTCTTTCTTCCTTCTACTATTTCCTGTTTAGACGGTCCATCCTGATATGTGCACTTTGTTTGCACTTATAGTGTCATATTGTTATTTATGTTTAGATCTTCATTTAGTTAAGTCATGCTTACCCTACTTCCTCCCACAATCCTAAGTTTTCCTTACATACACCTCGACTTAAGAGCTTTTATTGTTATTTAGTTTTGTTAGTTTTGAGCTAATTAATAATGCAATGATGATATTCTCTACATTATCTAATATGAGTAAATGTTTTCAAAAAATAGGTAAGAATAAAACATAATCGTTACTTTATAATCCTCATCCGCAAAAATTTCCTCAAGTTTTAGCAGATCACTAATTATTTAATTAAAAGAATTGATATCTTAATTCTAGATCTATTTCCACTTACATCTTCAACATGTATGGTCTTTGCTTCAGATATACTCTTTTTGTGAGAGACTTTAACATTTATCTACTCTTCAACTTTTTTCATATCTCCACAGGAACTGCAATATCCATAATGTGATATATGACCTTTTTTGCTAATTATAATCAAATATTTCTCTGTTCATGCCTGCAACTCTTCCTAGTCCAGCTTATATATGTCTTTCGACTTCTATAATCCCTTCAACATGTCTCGATACGCCAACAAATCCCTCAACCTTTTGTTGCCAAAAGTTGAAATTCCCAGTTCCATTGCTTTCCTGACTTCAAACCTTACAACTGAAGTTGTCATTGTCTTAACTATATTATGATACCATTTGTTGATAAGCATAATACATCTTGGGATGGCAACAAGTTAGGCGATCTCTAGTTCGATTTGACCACCTAAAACGTAAATTGAACTTGATTCCAAACTTGTTCAACTCACCCAAAACAACGTTATTTTGGGTTAAGGAGTTAGGCCATCTGATCAGGCCGAGCTCGGACTACCAACTCTAGATATTTCCAACAATAATAGAGAATAACATACTTAGACATTCATGTGTCTGTTCTTTCATTGAACAGAACATACCAATGCGTTGTGATTTATGTGTTTATACTGTCATTGAATAGAACTCACTCGACTTTTAAGTTAGAAAAGCAAGCAACTCTTGGTTTCGAGTGGAAACTTGGAAAGAGACAACCCATAGAGCTGTACGAACTGCAAAAGTGATAGAAAAATAGGATTCGACAAAAATTTCCTGAACAACAAATCATATGCTTTACTTTAATCTGTTGCCGAAGGATAGATTTCGAGAGAGTGGTCAAATGTTTCGGATAATGTTCAAGTTCTATGAGCTTAAATCATCTGCTACGGGAGCTTGAAGATGACAGATTAAAAAAATAACCAAGTTGGATTGGCGTGTAGGTTGCAGACAAATGTTACTAGTCGACCTGAAAAAGGAAAAAGGAAAAGAGAGGCTCAAACTCTTTGCCAACTTAAAAGTTAATTATTGACATTGATAGCTACCAGCGTTGGATTCTCAGCAGAAACAGAAATTACAGAAGTTGTACAACAATAAAAAAGGAAATACACAGATGAACTGAATTCTAAAGTAAATGACAAAAAATGCACGTGACACAAGAAAGATGTATTAAGAATTAAAGCCTGGACTGCCATTCCTTTCTGTACTGTACAAAAAAATGAATCCATTAACATACAGCTCAAAAACTGCTGTTAGTTATATCAGCCGACGAAAAAGAATCCAACACCTAACCAACTCATTTCCAATCCTCAAAAAACGACAAACAACCAGTCATCAAACGAAAAGATTCTGACTATGTTGTCTCAGCTCTTTCCTTAGCTTATGCGAAAACAACCTGCAGGCGTCCATACTTAGATCCATAGCTGCTGCTAGTGCTACGAAAGCGGCCGCATCCTCAGTACAGTTCACATGTTGAATCCCAATTTCCACCTCAGGCTTGGCACAGTTTTTGTCACCCTTTACGGTTGATGACATAACAAAACCCTTGAACGAGAACTGTGACAAGAATCCAACTCCAAAATCGGATCCAGACCATGATCCTGATCCGAAATCACAACTGCTGTGCGGACTACATGTTGGCGTGGCAAGACTATTGGTCATATCAATGGTGAACTTGCCCCCAGTTTTGGTACTAATAGTTGAATTGACCACGGTGGCCGTGGTTGGTGTGGCAACAACTGAGTCATGTATTAGTTCAAAGCGGTATCCAACTGTACCGTGTTCTCTCCATGCCTCCAGGCGACCCCAGGGCTTCCAGGTGCCTTGTGACGGGTGAAGAATCAGCCATGCCCCAGGGTTCGACCGACTAACATGGTCAGAACCAGGGGATGGCACAAATGGGGTCACCATTGATGCCATTGCAACTGGTGAGCCAGACAGGTCGTGGATTGTGATTGTCCATCCTTTTCGTTCTTTTGTGGGTTGGTCTTTCTCCAACTTGAGAGAGGACAACCAATTCTTTGATGTGGTTGGTTCTGACATTGATGGCCTGAATAAATGTCACAATATAAATTAGGATGACTTAAAGACTCAAAAGACACGCAGAACACAAAAATCGCAATAAAAATCATTACTTGGTTAAAGAACATAGAGCTAGGAGTAACTCATTCTACAAACATAGCATCTTCAGATTCTAACAAAATCATCTTTTTCCTTCATAAATTACTTCTCATCATTGAAACAAGGAATACTTTCCTGTTGAAAACAGTTACCTAATCTTCAACAGTTTCAACAATTTTCTTCCACTTTTTTGTCCTCAAACTTTCTCATCAATCAAATAATGAACAATTAAAAAGAACAAAATTTTAAACAAAAGAGAACACAGCAGAGGAGTTGAAAAAACCAACCTTGATCCTAAACTCCTATCTTGGGCATTTCTCAAATTAAACTTGCAAGTGAAAACTGCCTGTTTAACGCTTCCTTGCACTTGCAAAACCTGCGGGCTACACTCTGGGTGCCCACCAAACTGAAACACGTATCTTGGATCAGGCTCAGCTCTTACACACAAACAAAACTGAGCCGACGACTCTCTCTTATTTCTACCAATACTAATCCAACCATTGTGCATCATAAAAGGCTTAGACTCCACCTTTCGGAGATCAACTGGCACGGTCACCTTCCCCAAAAGCTTTCCATTAGTCCACCCACAAGTCGGACCATCACGTTGGTACACCTCTACGCTCAAACTAAGAACTTTCTTAGATGCCAAGATACCATTGATCTGGTTCTTGTTTAGAGTGAAGCATGCAGCGAGTGAATTGAGATTTTCGTGGCTTTGAGCTTGGTCTGCTAAAGGGACTGTAGCTCGTCGAGTAGGGAAGTTCTTGAGCTTGATCTTGCAGTAACACGACGAAGAAGTCGACAACTTGATTGCTAACTTACCAACGAGGACCCGCACAAAAGGGCACGGATCCATGGCTGCGGCGGTAATGATAGGAGGCGGCGGAGACGGCGTCGAAGTTGAGAACAGGGAGAGACGTTCGGAGTTCGCTGAGGAGATATATAGAGTTACGGACTAATGAAGAAACCAAAGAGAGATGGATCGAGACAGGCTGTAACGTTAGCGATTTAGCTGTGTGCTTTGAGGTCAAGAGAGGTATGGTATTGTAAGGTACTGCTTAGACGACAGCTGTGAGCTCATTTTCTTTTTTCTTTTCTTTTTTCATTAATGATGATAAGAGAATATATATATATCCTGTCCAAAGCAAATAACTTCAGATTTTGTAATAGGTAACTTTATTAATTTAACTTTATTTTTAATTAATAGAGAGATTATTTTTAAATAAAAATATAAATAATTTGTGGTCTTTTTCCTTAATTCTTAATGTGGTTGAAAAATGAATTTGTGTATATAATTGGTAAGTAACTTGGCATATAAGTATAATTTTAGTTAGTTAAAAATGATAATTGTAGTCAATAATCCTAGTCAAAAGATAAGCATTAAAACAACTGGTAAATTGGCAAGTATTATTCATACCAATATGAAAATATGGAATTCAAAGCTTGTCCACCAAGTATTCCGTCTTCTCATCATATCACATGGTTGATAAATAGATGAAAATGGAATGAGCTCATGGGAGTAGTGTAGGAGTGGGAGCATTGTAATAAATTTAGAAAAATTGCATGGGGCGTGCGTGGTGGGGGTGGAAGAGTTGAGCTGTCTACCAGTTAGCGCACGTACACATAGGTAGAGAGAGGCTGAGTGTGCCAGCGATGCGCATCTCTGTCCAAACGCAAAATTTTATTCCCTATTTTTGTCGTTTTGCTTTTCTTTACACGATCGGAATCGGGCGCCTGCCGCACCTCCTTCAGAGTTAGAGAGCTCTTAACACCAAAGCCGTTCATTAGTTTATTCTCCACAGAAATTTATGCCTCCAACTTAGTTCTTCCAATCAAAGCACAGAATAGGCTGTTTATTAATAACAGAACCTATAAGTACTATCTTTTGAGAATCTACAAATGCTACCTTATAAATAGATATTGAGCCTTTAAAAAGTAAATTTGCTAGAGAAGGTATCAAATGTTTTTTTAAGATAAAAGATTTAATTAAGTATATGAAAAATAAACGAGGCAGGAGTGCAAAGGGTTGATGTATGGAAGACAGTGCAACAGTTGACATGTTTAGCTTAGATAGGACAAGTACATAGACAGTGCGATCTCTTGAGAGTCTCGTTGGCTTAGAACTGGTTCACAGCTGTGTCCAACAAGGACTCTGGTTGGACGCTAGTTTCTGACTCTTGTATGCCCCACAAGTGAATCTCATTCACCAACACCAACACCAACACCAACGCCAACGCCAACGCCAATTAAAAAATCTTATTATTAGTAAAACTTATGCTTAATGAATAAGATATTTATTATTTAGCAATGGTTAAATTTAATCAGTTAAAATCTCTAATTTTTAAATTAAATTTTTTAAACTTTAAAATTTTGTTTTATCGTTTAACATTTAATCTATTTTTTAAAATATTAATATTTTGGATAAATAACAAATTATTTTTGAATTATATAAAATTATACTAGGGACCCCTAGTATTTGGAATTTTGGACTTTCATTTCCCATCATATTTATTAAATTTATCTCTACTTTTATTTTCTGATAATAAACTTTTGATATAAATTAGATTTAAATAAACCACAATTAACTCTAATACAAATCAAATGTAAATCATCTTGCAAATGTCAGTATCAATTACCCTCAATCAAGCACCATCAACCATCCAAATGGTGACTTGGGTTGGCTTTATTTACCTGTCATTTTCCATCATGTTTATCAAGTTTTGTTTCTACATTGTTCTCTTTTGTTCAAGAACACGAATAAGTGACAGGAAACGTGCCATATTGAATTGTTCTCTTCATTTTCATTGGAAAAGAAGTAGGCCACTACTTTATCTTTAAGTACTTCATCTAATTGATTACTTTGTCATATTTTCTAAATCCATCTGATCATTTTCGTCTTTATAATCATCTTCAAGGGTTCTTCCATTTTCAATGTTCAATTAGCAACGTTATTTGTCTGTTTTACATTTATTGTTATTGTTTCCGTGCATGCCAAGTTATCAATTTCAAATGGTCTCCACTAAAAGCGGATGAACTAATCATTAGCCAATCCTGATTATCATTATCAAGTTTGAGTTGAACGCATGCAGGAGGAAGATGTACAGTTAATTTTTGAGATGAGTCTTCCTTAAATTGTCTGACTTTAAATACAAGATCATTGAAAATTTCGGAAGGATAGAGTTTCGTAAAAATTCTGATCCAATCGCAGTTGTTTATAACACAAACGAAAACAGAAAAATTAAAAGCAAAATAAACAAATCAATACCGAAATTTATTTAACGCAATTCGAAATACCTTATTTACGTCTTCGGAACCCTCATCCAGCTTAATGCTTTCACTAGCTACAATAATTTTATACAAGATTTTATTGAGCCGACTCATTCAACCCTTGACACTATCCCTCGTCCTCACAACTCGTGAAAGTAATTCACACCCAATAATACGACTATCTTGTGTTAACTTTAATAGAGTATTTTTTAAAAAATATTTAAAGATAAAGATAAAAATAAAAAACTCACGTGATTAAACAAATAACCAACATAAAAATTGCACTTGATATAAAAAAAACTTCTCTAATAATTCCAGCTTCTTTAGCAAAAGATCAAAAAATTGTGCACCAAGAAATATAAATGTTTCTTCACTGAAACGTTAGAAATATTGGATCTGCAAAATTCATCACGACTGCTGGAATTTTACGATCACCACCACCGCTATCTTTAGCAACTAAAAGTATACCTAATTAACACCCAATCAACCCAGCAATAAACACAACATATTGACTATGAGTGACAGTTGCAAAAATCATGAAAAACTTGTGAGTTTTTCACACCCCACATATCACAATTAACAGTTACAAAATCAATACTCCGTAAACAATCAGCAGCCACCAAGAATTACACAAAACACCAATAGAAGCCAGCTGCCAAGATTAACGCATTCAACAATCAACACAGCCCACAATAGTCGTTCAAAGGTTGGAGAAAACACAGCTGCATAATCATACACAATCAACAAAGAACATCCCAGCAAAGTTGTGAAACCTTTACAGAAAAAATGCAGCGGCAAATTAGGATGATATCCCTATGAAATCAGCTACAAAAATATTATCCAAGATAGCTCAAAAATCCTAACTGCCGAGAACGAGATACCTATCATTTTTCCCAACAAAAACGTCAACCATTCAGCCTTGAAAATTCACGCAATAGAGCAGAGAAAATCAGTTGTCCAGTATAGATAGATATCACAAAAAATTCAAATGCCTTTGATAGATAGAATCACTGAAATATCACAAGAATTACAGCTGTATACAAACGAAAAATCTACAGGTTTTTCCCTAACAAAAATGATAACTTTGCAGTCCAAAAACTTACACCCGGCAGAAACGCAGCTACAAATCATCAATCATAATCTTCACAAATTCAGCTAGATTAGATAGTCATTATCACCAAAATAAACTTTTTAAGATAGCTATAAAAATCACTAGAAATTTGGACGTTATCTTTATTTAGATATAGTATTTAGATACGGTGATTTTATCCGAAATAATAAAATCCTATCTTCACTAGGATTTTACCCTTCATGTAATTTTATATTCAAGAGTCCCAACTAAGATAAATTTCCAAATATATCTAACTATTTCCAATCACAAACAATGCTCAAAATTAATTTATATGATATCATAATATATATCTTAACAATCATGAATTAACTTGTCAAATGTTATAACTCAATCTAAAAATAATTAGCATAATATTACCAATGAATACATTTAATGAGCACGTAATTTTAATCAAATTTAAATAAGATTAAATTTAATCTCATATACTTTATTAACTTAAACTTGTGAAATTAAATTATATGTAAAAGTACAGATTTAGTTTAATGTGAAGTATAAAATTTTATTTTTATATTTTAGTGTGAATAATATAATGATTTAACATTATATAACAACAATATATAATTTGATGTCAAAATACTACAACTATATATAGAAACTAATGTCTTATAATTACTATTAATTATTGTAAAGAGATCGTATTGATAAGGAATTCCTGTCAACTGGACTTAATCTTTCACCAAAAATATATAGTAGTATAAGAAAAACACCATAAGAGAAAAATGCTTTTAACTTTTCCTAGTACTGAATGAAACTGTTATTGGTCAATTTGGCTATAGATCGGGACATCATGTATACATCAAAAGCTAAGAGTATCAAAAATTGATAAAGATACCATGTTTCCATACATAAGTGGAAACCAAAAGTTATGGATAGTCAGACATTGACATCATGTGTGCATATAAGTGTGTTCTCAACGCGACAACGTGTCAAAGAAATAGAATCGGTGGCCGGCTAATGCTCTGCTTCTTCTGAAGTAGACAGAAACCAAACGTTGTATAGTTAATTAGTAAAGGCCACGGCCATATCCAAAGGTTGTAGCCATATGGCCATGCGGCGTCATCAAAGTTTGGATTGAAGTCGTTGAACACATCATTTGTTTTTTTAAAATCAAAACGACGCAAAAGAACTGCTGATGATCAAATTGGTCTTTTGCTAGAATATTGTTGGATGCGAAGCTTATCAGCTTGCTTTCACGTATTCTTTCTCAGCTCCTCTAAAGCCACTGTTAGTTGCTCAAGTTGAGGAATGTTTAGTCATCAATTGGTGCCTTCCGCCAGCATTCACTCCCACTCGCCTTCTTCATTTGGCTAAGCTCTTCTCCATATCCAATTGGTGGAAAATCTGACATAATCTTCAAATTCTTAGTATTAGTTTCTTGTTGCCCATGAAAGAATAATCAATGTTCTTGATCTTTTCAAGTGTTATATATCACACAGGTTTCTTCTATTTCTTATTTTCTTTTTAGACCAGGTTGGATGAATAATTATATGTATACTGTTTTTTCATACTAAAACAGATTTAATAAATTAAATGATGAGATGTCATTTGTTAGGTGTCTACGAATTATTGAGTTTTACAGTTAAATTAACTTTCACATATTGTTTACTTCATTAAAATCATTATAAAGAACGTTTCAGCTCTTTTTTTTGGTGGATGTACGAAAAATTAAATTACTTAAAATATGTTATCTTATTTTTTAGTTTATTGTTATTATGTTGTCCAAAATAACTTATTTTCTTTATCATGAATATTTTAGCTCCTAAATTCCATTTATTCCTAATAGTAGTCACCAAGTATACCTTTTAATGAAAACAAATAGTAAGATACTGAAATTATTTATTACTAAAGTTTTATATTAAAACTTTTTAGTAAATAAACATTTAGTAAGTTAGTTATACGAAATTACCCATGTCGAATGCCATGGAAGAGTAACGTGAGAGTTTTTACCTTCAAAAACAAACTTTTAACCTTTTTTTTTTTACAAAAGAGAAAAACAAAAAAAAAACCACTAGCACAGTCTTTTGAAATATAAAGCTCCTTGCATGTCTCGGTGGATGAACTCCATAACGACCGTCGGAGGCTTCTGAAGTATATTCAGTCCTGGGCTTGATAACAAGGCTAGAGAAGCTAGTATATTGGCACACTGGTTCTCTTTTTTCGATAGACATGTTGAAATTGCATCTCCCATGCTCGGTGTATTAACCCACAGGTACTTGTCACCAAAAATTTTTCCTTAGACAATATTAAATTGGATGAAGAAAGAATGTTAATAACCTCTAATGAATCTACTTCAACGACAACGGGTCGATAACCGAGCTTCCATGCCAGTGTGAGACCCGAGTGGACTCCACAAAATTCGACAGCCAAAGGCGAGCCCCCTCTAATATTCTGTAGGAATCCACCACACCACTGACCTTAACAATCCCTAATTAAACCTCCAGCAGTAGCAAGGTTTGACCCTTGTTTAACCGCACCATTTGTATTCAATTTGACCCATCCCTCCGTCGATTTGGTCCATCCAACTAATTTATCCAAAGGTAATCCCTGTGCCTTAAACACGTGGACAACTCTAGTTCCTACATTCGACCAAACAAAGTCATCCTCAAATAGGCTTCTGTTTCTCCATTGCCATAAAAACCAACAGGCGATGCCATAGATTGTAGCCTACTCCACCTGCTTCACTTGTGACTACTTTATAAGGTTGGATTTCACCGACTTCCCCTCAGTATGTTGAAAAAAACCTGTATCAACCACTTTGGGAGGAAATTGGCACCAAAAGGATTTCACTCTAGGACAATCTCGTATTGCATGCAAAGTTGACTCTTCTTGACCGTAGAAGTGACAACTACTATCTGTTGATATATGGCGAGCCACTCGCTATTGGTTGGTCAGCAGTTTTCTATTAGCCAATAGCCAAAGAAAAGACCTAATCCTCTGGGGCCCTGCCCATTTCTAAATTAACTCCCATAGCCTATTGTAAACATCCGTGGTACTATCTTCGATTAAATCATAAGCTAAAGTCACTATGAAACTCCCATATTTTGTTGGTCCCTACACCATTTTGTCTTCCCCCATGCCTAATATATTAAGACGGATTGCCGCAATAGCCATACATACTGTGGAAGGGAAATATTGTTAGAACATATTCTAGTGCCAGGTGCAGACTTCATTAGCAAAATCCGAAACTTTGTCTAATTCGGCTTACGTCATTACAGATAAATTGTATCATTATTTCAACGATTAAACTTTATTGATGTAGGCCGAATTAGACAATATTGTCTTCATAAAAGTTGTAATTTATTCTCTTACCTTTTTAATGATATAAAGTCTGTAATTTTTGGACATCAAAATTGAAAAATATGATTTTTACAAGTTTAAGTGATACATCAGGAGTACATGATCGTGCTCTAGCCCTTCAATAATAGGAGTGCATCATCGTGCACTCCTAAAGCTTCCAGCTTTTAATTTCTTTTTTTCTTTTTAATTTTAATTTTTATAATATTAATAATAACATAATTATAATTATAATTATATTTATAATTTAATTTTTTATTAAAGTAATAGTTAAATTTAAATTTAAATTTATTTTTTATTAAAAAGAAAAAATGCACGCCCGTGTGCATTTTTTTAATTTTAATGTTTTATAAAATTAATAATAACATAATTATAATTATAATTATAATTAAATTTTTTATTAAAGTAATAATTTAATTTAATTTAATTTAATTTTTATTAATGTAATAGTAGTATAATTAAAATTAAAAATAAAAATTTATTTTTTATTAAAATGAAAAAAATGCATGCCCGTGCATTAGCATATTTTTCTTTTTTATAAAATTAATAATAACATAATTATAATTTAATTTAATTTAATTTTTTATTGAAGTAATAATTAAATCTTAATTTTAATTTAATTTTTATTAAAGTAATATTAGTATAATTAAAATTAAAATAAAAAATAAAAAGCGTTCGCGGCTTGACTATGGCTAATAGGATAGAGTATTCTGAGTTAGACATAAACGCATCTTTAAATTTTAAAGAAAAACGTCGCCGTTTTTATTTTAGATAGAAAAAGACAGTCTTTTTTATTTTAGACAGAAAAGGACAGAGTAAACTTAAATAGAAGATCCGGACTCTTAGTTGAGATAACTATCGATGAGAGTTTCAGCACTAGGGTGGCCAAAAGGGAAAATCTTTCCACCGGCTGTGTTGGGTTTGGGTTCCCTCCTATGTGGTAAAACCCATAGATGCATTAAAGCCCATTTTCTTTTTAACCCATTAGGGTTAAGTTTTGTATTTGTTATGAAAACCAAAAACAAATTTT
>JANIIA010000191.1:62747371-62759459 GCA_027478495.1 Erythroxylum alaternifolium
GCATTATTCTTTACAATCTAGTCAAACTACGCTTCCATCCTCTTCTAAGCCTGCAAAGTAGTGACAAAGTCAATAGAGATCATACCTTTTTTCTCCTTTTACCTTTGTATATTCCTCTCACTTGACCATATGCAACTGTTGCTCACCAACTCCTCTAAAAGATCATGAGTTGGTTCAATAGTCTTCCTCATTAAAACACCTCTAGTGGCTACATCTATAGTTCCTCTCGTGCTTGGATTCACACCATTCTAAAAAGTCTACAAAAGGAACTCCCTCGGAAGGTTATGGTGGGGATAACTTCTTTGTAATTCTTTAGATCTCTCTTAGGCTTCATAAAGAGAATCCCCATCACTCTGCTAAAAATTCATGATCTCTTTTATGATCCTCGTCGTCTTGGTCAATAAAAAATATTTCTTGAGGAATGTTTTATGGCTAGTTGCTCCTAAGTAGTGATCTGCCTCGAACTAAGCGAATTGTACCACGCCTTCACCCGATCTTTCAAAGTGAAAGAAATAATCTTAAATTTATTGCATCATCAGACATTCCATTGAACCAAAAAGTGTCTCAAATCTCTAAAAAATTAGCAATATAGGCATATGGATCTTCATTGGATAGCCCATATAATTGCACACTAGTTTGTAATATGTTAAGGAGTGTCGGCTTGATCTTGAAATGGTTAGCTTAAACCACTGTTCTCGCAAATCTTTGAGGACTGAATCCTGACCTCATGAAGTCCATTAGTGTCCTCTCAGCTCCTCCTTGCTCTCCTTCTTCAGCCATATCTCTTTGTATATTATCTCGATGCTTCACTCTCTTAACTCTCGTTCATGTCTTATGATAATAGGAAACTCGTCTTTGCTAATTTCTGTCGATCTTCGCATGCTCCTTATGTTCATGGAACTGCAAATACACGAGGAAAAGTATCAAAAACTCTTAAATCAAAGTAATCTAAACTAAACAAGATGCTAAACAAACAATCCTTAGCAACAGCGCTAAAAACTTTTTTATTGCAAAATAATCTACTAGTTTTACGCTCAAAAATTGCAAGTATACGAGTCGTGACTTGAAGTTAAAAAGTGGATATCAATCCCACAAGGACTGTGCTAAGACACCACTTAATTTAAATCAATCTTTGTTTACGACCTGAATTTGTTTTATGGAAGTAAACTATAAAATTAAGTTAAAATTAAATGACTAACAAAGAACAATTGATAATACCAAAATGTTGAAAATTGGAATTCAAGATTTCAACAACTAGAGATCACTTTTTCCCTATCTTGTCTCCCTCCTATTTTATTAATTGATTTGCGTCGCACCTAAGATGTCCAAATGTATTAACTACCCTATCTCAAGGTGTAATTAATTATCCCTAATCAAATTAAATGAAGATGCTTAAGCAATCTCTCAATCAACCAAATCACTTCACTAATTTAACTAGTTATTGAGTTGTCCTATGGGTGATCAATTAAATTATCCAAGATCTCTCTTTCAACAAATTAATTAACTTGATGAATGAAAGTCTATAAAATGCCAACTCTTGTTGTACGATCATGCACAGATTACCCTACTCATTCTCTCGATCTATTGCAAAGTATAAATGTATTCAACATTTATCAAAGACATCTTTCATTCAAATCAATAAAATAAGAGTTTAACAAGATAGTTCAAAAGTAATACCTAAAAATAAATTAGCCACACATGGTGTCTATAAAATCCCTAACAATTGAATAATCCATCTTAAAATGAATAGAAGAGATAAAACAATTGAAAATTAAATAAAAAGAACTCATCCTCTTCTTTTCCAGAATTTGGAAATTTCAATGTTGGTAAGCTCTTTTCCCAATTGTGATTGATGATCTTTAAATCTCCACCTTCTTTAAGACTCCAAATCTGAATTTTTCACTCAAGGAGGCTATTCTACACAGAGATTTCACGTCCTCTTCTTCCATAGGAGTTTATTATCTTATATAGTCCAAAAACCCTAAAAATTAAGTGAAACCCACATATGTTCTCGGATTAGACATCCCACGATCCTGGGAATTGACATGATTCCCATGATCGTGGGTTCTTGCAGCAAAATGCTTCCTCTTTTCTTCTCCTCTTTTAGTCTCTCGTAAGTTCTTACAGCAAAATGCTTCCTCTTCTCTTCTCCTCTTTTGGTCTCTAACTCAATCACAAATTCGCTCAATCTTCATTTCATTATAAAAATAATCAATTCTTACCCTAAATTAACATCAAACATAAAAGAACAACAATGAAGATCAAACTAAACAAAAACATACAAAATGAATCCTAAAATAAAACAATAATAAACTATTATGCAAGAAACGCATGCCAAATACTTAGAAAAACACACACTAATGCACAACTATCACCAACTGTGCCCAATCCTTTGGAGGAAGGTTACAACTAGTAAATTCTGTGCTTAACTCCACGCATACTTATTGGCCCTTGAATATAGTACTTACAAGGGGAGTTATTAAGTCACAGGAAAAGTTAATGCAAAATTTTCTATGGGAGGAGATGTCCCTAATAGGGGATATGCCAAGGTAAAGTGGATTGATGTTTGCAGACCTAAACTGGAGGGAGGCCTTAGATTTATTCCTATAAAATCATCTAATAAAGCTTTCGTGATGAAGAAATTCTGGTCAATCCTACAGGGAGATGACACCCTATAGGTAAAATGGCTCCATGCTTATGTCCTAAAAGGTCAGAGTATATGGTCTGTTAATCCAAAGACCTCCCATTCTTGGTTTCTATCATAACTGTTGAAGATAAAGGAAAGGAATTGGTTTTTGAAATTTCATGTCAAGTAGGGGATGGTATAAGAGATAGGCTTTGGAATCATGATTGGGCAGTAAAGGGACAATTAATCAGGAATTAGACTATCATTTAATCACTGAGCCACCTTTCCTTTACTGCTAAGGTTAAAGCCTTTATTAGGAAGGGTGAGTGGTTGGAATTCCCAAGAGAAATTCACTACTTACAACCCAACTACTCCCCTAACTTATTGATATCTGACAGATATATTTGGAGAAACCACTAGCAAGATTTATTTATAACAAAACTTTGTAAAGAATGGCTATAACAGAGAAATGTCAAAGTGGATTGGTATGAAGTGGTCTGGAATAAAGAGTTATTGCCTAGCTGCTCATTCATCGTATGACTCACTACCATAAACAAGATTAGTACAATGGATAGGCTTTCTTTCCTAAATTCCATTGAGATTTGTGTCCTGTGTAACTCAGGACAAGAGAATAAGGATCATCTGTTCTTTGAGTGTCCCTTCTCTAGAGACATTTGATCTTGGATAAGACAAAAATGTTGGCCCCGGGTCTCAGTTCTTATTTCGCGACGACAAAATGCCAAAATTTGGGAAACTTTGGAAAATAATAATAAAAATAAAAATGAAATAAAATAAACATAAGTCATGATTTGGAGTAAAAGCAAATACACAAACAAATAAAAAAATGTGAGAATGTAACGGCCGTGAGAACAAAGAGTCATGGTCGTGAGAGCCAGAAGTCATGATCGTGCTTGTGCACAATCACAATCTTCTAAATAAAATGGCCTTTGTACGATTGTGCAATTCAATGAACAGTGCAGTTTTTGTACACCCACTTCTAATCTTTGTAACTTTCAATCCCGATGTCCAAAAATTTCAAACTTTATGTCATTAGAAAGCTAAAAGAATGATCTACAACTTTTATAAAGACAATTTTGTCTAATTATGCCTAGATCATTACAGTTTATTCATCAAAGATTTAGAATATATTTTTATCTCCTTTTTCTCTCTACCGTCAATATATACCTTACACAATATCACAAGACCCGAAACCAACAACATAAACTATTCATACAAAACTCCAATTAAAACAATTTACTTAAAGAAAACCTATCTAAAAGCCATCATATAACTAACAATTTTATTCCCAACCACAATTGACACTTAACAGAGAAGAAATTTCTACATATATCCAAGAGAGAAACTTTGCGATTCTTACTGTCATTTCTCAATCAATGCAGCGTTTATACATAACTTCAATTACATATTAAGAGTTAAAACAATAGCATAATACAAAATACAATCATGAATGCATGATTTCAAAGCCACCTAAGGTATTTGAACTAACTTAGTTACAAAAGATGAGCTTCTTAGAGATTTGCCGAAGTTTTTGCAAAGTTTACTATTGATGAGGTGGAAAATGATGAGGTGAGCTATGAAGCTCAGTGGCTAATACGTTTATAGCCATCGGTGATGAGCCACACATACATACAACCAAGCATATTGATATACACCAATCCAGTTCACAAAATACTTAATTTAAATTACAGTTACATAATCCGTATAATATATTTTACAATCATCAAACAAAGCATTCAATTATAAATCATGCTTAGCAAATCACAACAAAGTACACAATAATATGGCTCGAGAAAATCCCATAAAACAGAATGGTGAAATCGAAGTTTACACCATGAACAGAATGAGTCCATTTTTTGGAGCTCATATGCCACAAGCAGGCAGCCGGGACAAGGCTTTAGGTCAACATGCATATGACGAATGAAATGGTATCTCTTTTGCCCACATAAGCAAATTTTCGATGCTTACATATTTAATATCATATTCATATTTTTCATGCAACTTGTGTTTTTCTTCTTCTAAAGCAGTAAAGTCTTTCAAAGCAAACATGATATCAATCACAGATTATTTTTCTCACGTTCACAATGATAAAAGGCAAGCATTTAGTTACACATACAAGCAAATAATTCAGCTCATCAATATAACAACTATAAACATATTACCCACCTATTTACTTGTAACTCCAAGCTCAAGCTTGTCTTTCCTCTTGTTCATGCCCTCGACTTTCTTAGTTTCCTATAAACTTAGCTGAATATTCTTCTTCCTCTCTTTTTTCTGCTTCTCTTCTTCTACTTCTTCCTACATTTTTCTTCTCTTTTTCTTTCTTATTTTACACGACTCTCTCTTTTTCCCTAACCTCTCAAACACGTCTCTCCTTTACACGACTCTCTTCCTCTTTCTCTAGTTTCTTCTAGGTTCTTCTTTTCTTTCTTTCTTAACCTCACGAACAAGTCTCTTTCGTTCTTATTGTTTTTTCTAGCACTTCACTCATGTACCCTTCATTTGTTCTTCTTTTATTAATCTAAAACCAACACTAATCTTCCAAACTTACCCTTCCATATTTACTCTAATACCTTCTAACTCCTTAATCTAATTATAACACTTCCATTTAATCCATGCAACCCTATGTAATTAAAAATATTCATAAATAAACTCCAGAAATTTCTGATTCAAGAATTTTGATTTTTACTCATAACTAAATGCCAACAAATTCTCATTTAATAATTTTAACTTTTAAGAAATGTTCAGGGTCCAATATGGACTCTCAATCAAATTTTGGAAATGAGGGAGTTAACTCATCCTCACATTAAGCACACAATTGGTGATAGAGGTATCAATTTCTTCTAGCTTGACTTATGACATAATAATAGGCCTCTCCACAGAAGGCCTAACTTTTAATTATTTAGAAATTCTATACCTTCCAATACTAAAGTCCACACACTCTTTAAAAACAACTCTTAGTTCTGGCCTTTTCAGTCTACTAGAGGAAGACAAGAGTTTTATAGATTAATAGAAGGAGTAACTCCCAACTCAAATACACAGGATACAATCATCTAGTGCCTAGACACATCCTTAAGATTCACAACACAATCTTGCAAAAAACTCCTACAAGAGCCACTTTTCTGTATTGTGAGGACATAAACTAATATGGGATTCTGCAATAAACCCCTCCCACTCATATATCCTATGGTTAGGGGCATATAACAAACTGGGTATTAGAGATATCCTAAAATTTTCAATATCAATTATGAACTGCCTATTGTGTAATGTGGAACCTGAAATTGTGAATCATCTATTTTTTGACTGTAGTTACTCAAGACAGATTTGGAGGCTTATCCTATTGTGCATTTACTCATATATCCAGGATTAGGAATCTACTCACCACTTTAGAATAAAAGGGGACTAAAAATTATTCAAAATTTCTTTAGGAGCCTCTACTTACTACATCTAGGGTAAAAAGAACAAAATGCTATTTGGATGAACTCCCACAAAGGTGAGTTTCTGTCTAGGACAGCTCAACACCTTTATAAGCTCAAAGGTAATTGCTTGTCAACTAAAAGCATAACTTGACCCTATTACCTCTGGCAACTAGAGGCTAGGATTCTAAGATACTAGCATTTAAAACATCAACAAACAATTTGGTAGGTACATGCAACACAAACACCTCAATATGCCTTTTAGGAAAGGCACAAGAAAGAGAGAGAGAAGGACTATAATGGAAAATGAAAGATTAAATTGGTTCTAAATCCCACAAGTAACCATTAAAATAGTAGCTCAATTGTGAACCTTGTAGATCCTTAATAAAGAAGCAAGAGAACAGAATGGAGTGAACTTGGAGCACAAGTAGAAATGAATATGTTTAGTTTGGAACAAAACTATGCTTTTGGACCACATATGTATTCCTAAGCAGATTGTCTTTATTTGCCAATAAGCTTATCTTTAGCTCTCTTGAAATTATGATCGTTCTACTAGATGTATTAATGTCGCATTGGCAATGAATTATTTAACTTTCAATTTTAAAAAAATATATGGATATGGTCTCAAATTAAAGCATCAAGATTGGAAGCTCTCTCTCTCCAAGAAGCTAGTCTTACCCTTGTTAGTATCCATTTCAGCTGTGGATTCCATAAACTTATACTACACCTGAAACACATCCTTCATTCACAAACAAGCTTTCCTTTTCTTGCCCCTAGCGGATGCTTTGCTCCATTATTCATCTTTCCTTAGCTTTACTATCCTTCTTCTCTTCCTCTCTCTCTCTCTCTTCCTCACTTTACTCCTCCTCACAAACAAACTAATCTTACCAATCAGGCCCTTTTTATCCTTGCAACATTCCTGCCTTCTTTATTTTCCATGAATAGTAACTAACTTTTAAAACTATTCGCTTCTAAAGCTACTTTTAACATATGAAAAAAGCTATTACAAAGGAGAACTCAGGTTTCAAGAAAATAAATAAGGCTAAGGCATCTATTATAAAGGAGAGAAAAGGAAAGCTAGGTAGCTAGCTCCTCCATTATCTTCAAGTTGTTGCAAAGGAGAACTTAGATTTTGAGAAAATAGTTGTTATAAAGGAGAGCAAAGTATTTAGCTCTTCCAATCCCTTCAATCCTGAGCCAAATTGCAAAAGAAGTAGAAATCTATGGTTAGAGAAGCTCTTGGTTCTACCCTACAATACACACCCTCAATTATCCTTTTAGATGGACAAAGCGTAGTGGCTTCATATATTAAGATTTTATGAGCAGGCACTTAGGTTTGGAATTATACAATTATAGGTTTTTTCTTAGAACACAAACCTACATTTCAAACAATTCAAAATTGGGCAGTTAGAGCATCAAAAGGAAAGGGAATACAAGAGATTTTAATCTCAAAAGATAATCATGTTTTATTTAACTTTCAGATTGAAAATGAAGCCAAGAAAATAATGGAAGAAAGACTTTGGCTTATCTATAACATTCCACTGTTTCTTCAAGTATAGGGACTTGGACTAAGAATGGACTGAGTTAAACATAAAAATATGCCATTGTGGGTAAATTTTCATAGCATACTGCTTGGATTTTAGTCCATTAAGGCGTTAAGCTCCATAGCGAGTTTCATTAGCAAACCCTTTTGTATGGATGAGACAACAACTATAAGGAAAAGAATATGATTCATCATAATATACCTTAGTGTTGAGATCAATAAATATTACATTGAAAACTGTTCTTATATTAAGGTTGGGAGGAGGAGAGTTAGTTAAAGACAGAGTCCATATAATCTAAAGATGAAAACCTACTCTAGAAGAAACAAAGAAAAATGTGGGGACCAACAAGTAAAAGGTTTGAAAGAGGGGAAAATGATGAATTGATGAGTATAAAGTGCAGAAGCCAAGAAGAAAGTAGAATATGGAGGTAAACAAGTCAAGGGATAAAGGGAAAGAGTTACTAGAACCAAAAGCCACCATTATTATGATCATTTAAAAGAATAACAATAAAGAGATAGACTTGGGGAAGCCAAGCCATAAAGGATAATCTGAATATAATGAAGAAGCAGGTGATCAGGCAAGTGCAAATGAGACGGTAGAGTCAAGAGTTCCAATTAGTAAAGAAACAATTCTTGAATTCAAAGAGGTTCAAAGTAGCAGAAAAAGGAAATTAGGTAGAAAAACTAAACCAAAATGTCCTAAACCTTTAAAGTATGAAATATATTCGTAATAGTTCGGAATCTAACTAGTATGAATAGCCCTAATAAGCTAGAGGCTATTTACGATTTTGTCTAAGAAACAAAGCCCTTCTTGCTAGGTTTGCTTGAAATTAAAATAAAGAAAGAGAATATTAAGAAGCTCTGTATATTAGGTAGTCATTGATCATTTATATCAAACCATAACCATCATCATTACAGATAGATTATTGAAGCCTATGACACATGGAGAGTAAAAGTTAAAATGGAAGAATTAAGCGATCAAATGCTACACTTAACCATGGATGTCTTCCAAGGCAAATACACCTATTCGCTAACTTTGGTGTATGATGCAAGCCTAAACTTCTTAAGGAAATCTCTATGATAAAGGATGGAATCTATCAACATAACAATACAGGGACCTTGGATCATTTTAGGGGGCTTCAACAATATATTACACAGAAATGAGGTGAATGGAAATGTTAGGCTAGACTTTTGCATGAGTGACTTGAAAGAGTGGATCCAAAATATAGGTGTTATAGATATAAAGATTGAAGACAAGTTCTTTACATGGTGTAAAAAACAAAATTCAAACTTTATGCTGAGGAAGAAGCTTGATTGAACCTTGATCAATAAACACTAGATTGATAGGTTCCTAGGAAGCAAAACATGTTTTGATGCCTGAAGGATATCTAACCATACACCAATAATAATATAGGATATAAAGACTAAGTCTAGAAGGAAATGTCCTTTTTGATTCAATAATTTTCTTATCAAGGATAAGGGGTTCCTAGATGTGATGAACAATTGTCTTTAGACAGATCTTGAAGGAAGTGAACAATTTCAATGTGATATGAAACTAGAATTTATCAAAATGGAAATAAAGAAATTTAATGAGAAGAGTTAATGCACACTAAAGAAATTCACAACTCCCTATATCATCATCCTAATGAACCTCATCAAAAAGAGGATAAAAGGAAAGCATTACTAGACTACACAAGGGCTCTATATATTCATCAATCCTTACAAAAGGCAAGGTGAAAATGGAGTCGACATAGAGACCAAAATACTACATTCTTTCATAATATAATCAAATCTAGAAGCATTATAAACAAAATAACATCCTTAAGGAAACCAAATTTGGACTGCATCTTTACTTAGGAAGATCTTAAAGAAGAAGCATTCATACACAATAATGAATTCCTTGGAACCCAGGCTCTCACTGGTTCATCACTTACTGCTCTTAGAACATTCATAAAAAATGGTCTACCTAATAAGCTTAAGGAAGCAATATGCAGGCCAGTATCTTCCCAAGAGATTGAATAAATGATATCTGAGTTAAAACCTATGAAGGCTCCAAGGCCTGATGGAATCAATGGTTACTTGTTTCATAAGATATTGAGATTACCTAGGTACCTAATAATAGAAGTTGTATAAGAATTCTTTAAGAATGGATAGTTATTAAGGTAGTTAAACAAAACCCACATCTATTTGATTCCTAAAACTTATAACCTTAGATCTATGAAAAGCTATAGGCCTATTTCTTACTATAACTTTGTTTATAAAGTTATATTTAAAGTTCTTACGGCTAGATTGAAATAACAACTACCAACAATAATTGAAGACACTTAAAGAGCATTCATGGAAGGTTGAAATATTAGCGATAACATCTTATTGGCTTAGAACTATGTAATAAAGAACATTCCAAAAAATTGTGCTTTACGACGGATTTCAACAAATCTTTTAAGAGTGTGAGTTGGAGATTCATTATACATCTATTATAGGCTTATGGTTTTCCTGATAAGTTCATTAATTAGGTGACATAATACATTACATCGACCTCTTTTAGCATACTTATTAATAGAGAGCCAGAAAAGCTCCTAAAAGGAGGAAAAGGATTAAGACAAGGGATCCCTTATCCCCCTATGTATCCATTATATGCAAGGAAGCATTATGTGTTCTAGTCAAGCACAACATTTCTCTAAATCCAAAATTTGGATGCCACATTAAGTGTTAGTAGAGTTGGCTTGGTGGATTTTTCATTTGTAGATGATCTTCTAATTTTTTGCAAGGTTAATGACCATTTGGCCTATACAATATCTAGTACTCTAAAACTCTTCAAGGAGTATTCTAGGTTGAGTGTGAACTATGGAAAAAGCTAAGTAATACTCTTTAAGAGTGTAATGAATCAAGTAGATCGGTTGTCTAGAGTTTCAGGGTTCAAAATAACTTAAACCCCTTTCAACTACCTTGGGCTACCTATTTCCACAGAGAGATTAAGGTTTAGAGAATGAACTCCTTTGATTGAAAAGATCCAAAAGAGACTTAATCACTAGTGTAACAAGGAGTTATTGTATCGGGGGTAGATTAGAATTAAAATAAGTGCTTAGTTCTCTCTATGTATACTAGGTTCTACACATGCTATTGTTTAAAAAATTAATCAAATCTTTAGAGAAAATTATGAGAACATTCTTATGGGGAGGAAGAGGAGAAGAGAACGCATTGGTAAAGGTCAAATGGCAAGATATTTGCATACCATATAAGGAGGGAGGACTGGGGATAAGGACTATCAAACTGAATAATCAAACCCTAATAGCCAAACGAGTATAGGAATTAACCATAGAGGAAAAGTCACTATGATCCAGAGAGATGCACAACTACATATTAAGAGGAAGAAGCTTATGGGAAATAAAAAAGGATACAAACTACTCAAATTTCGTGTTGTAACTAATTAAAGCAAAAGACACCATTGAATGCAGGATAGAGGATGAGAAGAAAGCTTCATTATATTATGATAACTAGTTAAAAGAAGACCCTTTATACCTCTCTAACCTTAGAGAAAACTGCCAAGATAGATTTCAGCTTTGATGTTAAGGTTCAATTTTGGATAACAAGGAACCAATCAAATTACCCATAAGAAATAACAAGAACCCCCTTCCATATTACAGTTGAAGAGAATGAGGAGTATATATATATATATGGAAGGCTCATCCATCAGGAATTTTCGCCAATAGCTCATACTGAGAGCTATTAAAGAGAAAGGGTTAAAAAGTTAGGTGGCATGAGCTTGTTTGGAACAAGCATCTGGCACTAAGGTTTCCTTCCTCCTATGGCTTACTGTCAAGAACCGTTTAGCAACAAAAAAATAGGCTTAAGTTTCTTAATATTCAAGATACATGTGCTCTATGAGTCTATGTAAACCAGCAACCGAAACATCAAGCCACCTCTTCTTCAAATATGAGTACACAAAATAGATTTGGAGAAAGGTTCAAGATGCAATGTTAATAAATTCTTCGACTATAAGGCGGTGCTTAGTTGGATCCAGAAGGACAGTAGAACCAGTGATAGAATGAAAACCAGAGTTATCAATTTCATGGGCATTAGCATGTATATGATTTGGTAAGAAAGCAATTGTAGGTGCTTTAAGAAAGCAATATTATGTGGACATAAAACGTAAAATGAGAATGTTAAAATGCATTGGGATCAATTACAGGAATGATTAAATTGTTTTATTAATTTTTTTAACTTATTAATTAAAATTAAAACTGTTTTTAAAATTTTTGACTTGTCAAACTAAAAGAAGTAATTCTCCTTGTAGCTAGATTACGACAAATTACCCTAACGAGAAGATTATAAAGTCATTGTGCTTATCATTTTTTTTAAATAGAGGGAAAATAGAACACAAATTACAAAGCGAGTCGCAGGAATCGAATCCCAGACATATCCTCAAGAAGAAGAGGAAGGTACTCAGAGGGTGTGGTATTGAAGCGTGTGAGTCCGACATCAAAC
>JANIIA010000191.1:62774645-62793963 GCA_027478495.1 Erythroxylum alaternifolium
ATGATCAGCTCATAAGGGAGCAGAAACCTGAAGCTTATTCTTGAGAAGCTTAAATTCTCAAATTGAGTAATGAATTCCGATATCCCTTTATTGCCTAATGAAAGCCTTTATAAAGGCAAGAGTTTCTTTACATTCGAGAATTCCTAACTAGATAAAATTCAAAACAAGAGATAACGACAATCCTAACTAAGAAGTTTATCTAGTTGTAATAATATCAAATTACAACTAATTTTATTGAATCAAATCCTAAATCTGAATCTTCTGTAGTCGTAATCCACCTTAGCAACCATTATCCACCTCAGCATCCTTCCCTTTCCTTTTGTATGCTTTGCCAACGAATGCATCCACAACATAATGCATGAACCGATTAATTACACGTACTGCATATGCTATGTCAGGTTTGGTATGTGACAAATAAATTAGTCTTCCCACTAGTCTTTGATACCACTAGTCTTCATCATCTTTGGCCTCGCTAAGTCTGATTCTGTTCTACAAGTGTATCAATCGGTTTGCACCCCATCATTCCAGTTCCTTCTAGAAGATCCAAAATATGCTTGCGTTGTGATAGAAAAATTCCCTCTTTCGAACAAGCTACTTCTATGCCCAAAACATGTTTAAACTTTCCCAAATCTTTGATTTCAAACTCTTGGGCAAGTTTAAGTTTGAGGTGTTTCATCTCTTCAAGATAATTACCTGTGACTATGATGTCATCCACATAAACAATGAGGGCTGTCATTTTATTTTCTACAACAAATTTAATAAATAGAGTGTGATCTCCTTGACTTTGCTTGTGCTTCATTTCCAGCATAGCCTTTGTGAATCTCCCAAACCATGCCCGAGGAGATTGTATGGCTTTCTTTAATTTGCATACTCTACTCCCAAACTTATCTTCAAATCCATGAGGGCCGTCATGTACGCTTCTTCCTTTAAATTACCATGTCAAAAGACATTCTTTACATCAAATTGTTGCACAGTCAATCAAATTTAGCTTCCAAGGATAACAGTATACGTATAGTGTTCATTTTTGCTACTGGGGCAAAAATTTCAAGATAATCAACCCCATAAGTTTGAGTATACCCCTTAGCTACTAGCCTTGCTTTATATCTTTTCAATGAACCATCTGCTTTATATTTAATTGTGAATACCCATTTACATCCTACTGGTCTTTTTCCTTTCGGTGAATCCACTATTTCTCATGTTTGATTCTCAATTAATGCATTCATCTCACTATCCATGGCATTTTTCCAATTCCTATCCCTAAGTGCCTCATCAAGTGTTTGTGGCATGGAAACTGAATTTATTTTTGTAAGAAAACATTTATGGCTTGGAGAACATTTGTCAAGTGAAGCAAAGTGTGAAATTGGGTATTTAGTGCATGTTCGTGCGCCCTTCCAAAGAGCTATAGGAACATACAAATCATCAAGTTCAGGGTTTTGTATTTCAGTACCTAATTCCGGGTTAGATCCTTGAGCCTTCTCTGGTAAGGTCTAGACAATATTCCTTCATGAGTAGACTAAGAGAGGCTTGTTAGGGATAGGTGCAGTATTTTTTAAGGTATTTGGCTGGGCACTTTCTAACTTATTTTGTTCAGATTGGTTAGGTGGTGTAGGGATAGTAGTGGCTGACTCAGTCTGTGTATTTGGGAAAGATAAATCAAGTAAGAAATTAGTCTCCCTATACTTCTCTTTTGTAGAATTCCCCATCTCCCCCTAAAGATAAGTATTAGGGAAGAAAGATTGAATCTCAACAAATGACACATTCTTGGAAATGAAGAATTTATGTGAGGGAGGATAAAAACACTTATACCCTTTTTGTGTAGGAGAGTAGCCAACAAAGATGCACTTTAGGGCTCGTGGGTCAAGTTTTCCCCTATTATGAGCATGAAAATGAACAAAACTAACACATCCAAACACCCTTGTAGTCAGACTGCTTATATTAAAGCTGGGGAAGAAATTATGGAGCATTTCTACCGGTGTTTTGAACTCTAGAGGTCATGAAAAGGCAATTTGTTTATCAAGTGAACTCCAGTTAAAACAACCTCTCCCCAGTAGTGTTTAATGACATTCATTTGATATAATAATGCTCTAGTGACTTCCAGTAAATGTTTATTTTTACGCACAAACGCCCTATTTTGTCAAGGAGTATTAACACAAGATGAAAAATGGATAATGCCTTCACGTTGAAAGAAAGAAGATAAGGTTTGATTAAAGTATTCTAGGGCATTAGCACTCCCTTCTATGCTCACCCCAAACTGGTTTTTTATCATATGGAAGAAATTAGGAAAAATCTCACTGACCTCTGATTTGTTTTTCATAAGAAAGACCTGCGTGACCCTTGTGCAATCATCAATTAATGTAACAAACCATTTAGCTCCTGACACATTAGGTATCCTTGAAGGTCCCCATTTATTAGAATGAATCAAACTAAAAGAAAATTCAGATTTATTATTGCTCAAAGGAAAGGAAGTACGACAATGTTTGGCAAACTCACACACATCACAATGGAAACGATTAGGGTCATTGTTTTTGAACAAATTAGGAAACATGGTTCTCAATAAACTAAAAGAAGGCTGACCTAAACGATAATGGTGAAGCCAAATAGGGTTAAGAGTAACTTTGGTCATGAAAGTCAAGGAGGGATATGAGGTTTTGTCTCCACTATTAGACTCCAGAAGGTAGAGTCCATCCTTTTCCTTAGCATGCCCAATCATCTTCCCCATTTCCCGATCCGGAAATACACAATAATTCGGATCAAAGATGGAAGAGCAATTCAAGTCTCTGGTAAATCTTTTAATGGACAAAAGATTGGCAGAATGTTTGGGAACATGTAGTACTCTTTTCAAGAGAAGATTAGGGAACAAAGGAATGGTTCCTTGACTTGCAACAATAGTAAGAGAGCCCTTTGCAACTTTTAACTTTTCTGTTACTAAGACAGGGGTACTAAAAGAATGATGAAAGGTAGTCATATGGTTTGTGGCACCTAAATCTACGACCCAAGAACCCCTAGGAGACACTAATGAGGCATTAAGGGCATGAGAATTAGAAAAATCACTTGATTGGGCCAATGAACATGATGCACCAGCACCTTCTAGGTAATTCAAAATGTTCCTTTTGGTTCTGATCTAGCTTATTCAAAATCTCTGAAGTTTGTAGGTTCAGTGAAGTAGGCTTTCGCCTGTCCATCCTTGTTTACCCCTTCTTTCCTCGCTTTTTGTGGCTTCCCATGTAATTTCTAGCAGGTCTCTCTAATGTGATGAGGCTTCTTACAAAAACTGCACCAGACAGCTTCCTTATTTTGAGGATTCTATTGGTGGTGGTTAAGGGCTTCTTTGTTGGTTTTCATAGACGTGAATGTTGAGCTATCAACAGACTTGAATTCCAACAACACAATTCTCTGACTCTTTTATGCTTGGATGAGTGAGAAGGCCTCATTTAAAGACGGTAAAGGATCTTTGCCAAGTATTTGAACCCGAAGTTGGTCAAATTCAACGTTAAGACTTGCTAAGAATTCAAAGATTCTTTCCCTTTCGACAAACTTTTGTAATTTGACACTATCATCACTGCATTGCATTTTAAAATTTTGATAATGATCCAACTTAAGCCAAAGACTCTTCACCAGATTGTAATATTCACTAACAAAGTGCATACCTTGCTTAGTAAATGAGATTCTGGTCTTAATCTCATAAATTAAAGAGGCATCATTTACCTTAGAATAAGATTGAGTAACAACATCTCATATCTCCTTAGTAGACGAGAGGAACATGTAAGCACCGCTCATGATGGTTCCATAGAGTTCCAAAGCCATGACATGATTAAGGAATCCTCTATATTCCAAGCCTCAAACTTGGGATCCGAAACAACAAGAGCAGGTCCTAGTAGGTGAGAAAGCTTTCACTTGTCCTCAAG
Organism: Erythroxylum alaternifolium; assembly: GCA_027478495.1. Lineage (NCBI taxonomy): Eukaryota > Viridiplantae > Streptophyta > Magnoliopsida > Malpighiales > Erythroxylaceae > Erythroxylum > Erythroxylum alaternifolium. Next base: position 62,778,551 of record JANIIA010000191.1, read on the forward strand.
GAAAGTCTTAACCATTTGTGACCAGTGGAGGTAGTTTTTACCATTGAGTTGGTAAGATGGAAACAAGGTTTGTAATTCACCAATTAGGGTAGGGGTGTACATTTTGGGATTACCAACAGAGGAGATTTTAGAGGAGGAAGAGACCTCCATGTTGGATTTTTTGTTGGTAACAGCTTTAGCCATCTGTTTTCCAAAAGGCACTATTGGCAATGAAGGCCAAGAAAGTGTCAGAAAAAGAAGAAACCAGGAGTTACAACGTCTTGGGCTCTGATATCATGAAGAAAGAAGAAATATTTTTTTTCTTATTTTGCAAAGCAAGTGCCTTTGAATATATACAAAAGTCCTACCTAATTTTAGATAACTAGAATATTTCCTATTTACAGCAATATCCCCTATTTACAGCAATTTCCTAAAGTAAATATTCATGATATCCTCTAGTTTCCCATTTTATGATTAGGAAATAATTTCTCCTAAATAACTGTTCATGATTTTCATCATGAACTTCTTGTTTATCATCACACATGAAGCATGAAGTTCCATTGAGAAAGCAAGATGAGACTAAATCAAGCTCAGAAAAACATGGTATGGCCCAAATGGTCAAACAAAATCTAGCAAAGAAATTTTATGCAAATTTCAATGATAAATTGAAGCTGAAAGATTAAGTTATTTCATAATTAATCAGACCAATCTTACTTTTACTTTAAATGCAAAAGTTAACTGTTTTATAGGTATGTGTGTGTGTATATATATAAGTACATATCCACTTCAAAGTTTTTCTACTTAAACAAGTCAAAAACAATGTTTTCTGGAACATTTTCAGAAAAAGAGAAAGTTATACATCTCTAGAACTTCCTAATCAGTTTAAGCTATGATACTTACTGTTTCCACAGTAGGTTCACTTGTTTTTGAAACCAATAGTGTGGCAAAGATAGATATTAAGATTTTGATTCATGGTCCCCATCAAACAATATAAACTTTGGAATGAATCATTTCTTGAATATCATTTAAGAGCTTTGTGTGATAAAAAAAGTCTCGATTTCAAGTTGTGTCACCCTCAATACTCAAGGACTTCTTATCTGCTGCGTTTATCCACAGTTTGTATGAGAGGGAATCTTGCAGTAATATATAGCAAACTCTCAAGTCTCATCCAACAGGCTAAATTTTTGGATTGAATGGTTTTTGACAATTTCATTGGACAAACTGTTTAGAAACAATACCTTAGTAATGAATATTGTTCATGCAGATAGATGACAGGCATCTATGCCTCTTGATCAAGAAAACTCCAACATTGTGTTATAAGACCATTTAACTCAGCAGCAGGGAAACACTCAATTTATACATCAGACTCCCACACATCCTTCCATTTGGAAAAGCTCAAACTTATAAGAGGGAGCCACCCAAAATAGACTCATAAACACTTCATACTTAAGTGCATGGGAAAGAGATTGGCTGACTGAAGAAGTATTTAGGACGAAAAACATTATGCTTCCCCTACACTTTTTATGTTACACACAATAAAAAGTAAACAGTAAATTAAATTCAAAGGAAGTACTAGAAAATCATGTCGGCCAATAGCTCGTAAGACCTTATAAATTCCCTATGCATGTATAGAGTCTAATTCATTTATTATGGCATTTTCCAAGCAATGCAGCTCTTACCCAAATAAGCTAGTTTCCCATCATAGGTACGGAGCAGATTTCCAGGGTGTGGATCAGCATGATAGAAACCATTCTCCAAAAGTTGATTGAACGAGCAATAAACTCCTACCTAGGAAAAACCAAGGAAGAATCAGTCAAATCAATCACAAAAAAGAAAAGTACATAAAGATCAATCATTCAAGAATGACAGGGTTTGGTTGGTTTAAAAAAGACCTCAACCAAATAAAGATCTTTAACTTCAGACAACTTTTGGCCCTGCAAAACAAAAAAAGTGATCATAGGCAAGAATTATACCAAAGCATAAACTAAGTGTCTATGATAAGGCAATAGCTTAAACAGTGATTCCCCATGATAAATTTTCAAAGAAGAACATATGGAGTGAAATAAACATGTTAAAATGTCAATATAGGATGGACAAAGACAAAAGTATTTGACAAAAATCATATAGTTATAATTTTAGGGTGTCTGAATTTAACATTAAATCTACAAAAAGAGAATAAGATGATTTCAAGAATAACTCACAAGATTTATAGCAAGAGTTAGGAATCATTCCTAGGATTTGAATATATAAAACCGTTAGTGTTACGCCAATAGGTTCCTAGAAATTACTTTAAGTGTTTAGAAATCATTCCTAGATTCAAGATCACTTTTAGGAATCACACTTCTCACTTACAAATTTCATAATTCCACACAAGATCACCCTTATTCCGCTTCTTATAAGCTGAATGTACAATCAATATATAGACTTGTCCAATTAATCTAATTAATGAAAGGAATCAACTCTTTTTTCCCTACTAGCCACTTGAGTGCTAGCATAAACAACAAAACCTTAAAACAAACTTATTTTATTCAGCTTATAGTAAGGAAAACTATAAATTAAAGAAAATAAACTAAAACAGACTATTAAAAAGATCCCAAAGAAGATCGTTACACTGCCATGTGGTTAAGTGCACACAACACAGAAACTAGATCCCATGCTCCATAAGTTATTTATTGCAATGTTTTGAAAAAAAAAGTGAATGTAACACCGTACTGTGAATGTAACACCGTACTGTTAACAACATTAATGAGTGTTGCATTACAAAAGAATAAACCTTTAAATGAATGAATACACACATTGCCATTGAGTTGATATGGATCTTGATAAAAGATTTGATGGAATTAGAATAAAAGATAAGTTTAAGAATCGCCTGAAACCTGAGGTATAACAGCGTTATCTAAGAATTAGTGGGAAAAGAAAGTTTCATACCTTCAAATCTAAAACTACCAGAATTCCTTGGTGATCAACAACCTTTAAAAACCTAAGCTATAACATTTAAAAATAGGCATCAACAAAAAATTTACTAGAATGATGAACTTGACCTCGTCTATGAGTACTAACCAATGAAAATAAAAGAAACTTGCATAAACAATAGACACATATTGCCTAATCTCCATCATCATAAAAGAAGAAATTCATATCAACTGCCATTTTATATGGCAATATGCAGCAATTTTAAAATAATTTTTCAATAATAGGCTTTGTGACAATGCTTATCCTTTATCTTTTTCAAAGAGGAACTCCATATGATGCATGCCATGCTCATTCAGGCAATCATTGAAGGAGAAAAACATTAGCATTTGTTTTTTTAAAATAAACAGTAAGCACTAATGTGTTGGAATACTGCACAGTGGCATAATCTGATTGTTGCAGACTCATTAGTCTACTTTATAGTTAGTAAACTTACCCTTTATCGTTTTCAAAGAGAAACCCCTTGTGATGCATGCCATGCTCAGGCAGGCAATCATTGAAGGAGAAAAACATTAGCATTTTGCTTTCTTTTAAAGAAATAGTGTGTTGGAATACAGCAAGATGGCATAAGCTAATCATTGCAGACTCATTAGTCTATTTTATAGTTAGTTTTTCTAGGCAAGGTTTGGTTGGAACCCCAGAGAATCTACTTACGCATAGTAATATAAAATAGAGTATGTACCTCAACCCATTCCATTACAAGAACTCTACGAGTTGTGTGCTCCATGTACATGTCTGGAACCTTAACATCTTCTATACCACCGTAGAGCTTTCTAAGCATATAAGAGTGATAAATAAGTGGACAAATTAGGAACATAAATTCAGGGAATAGCAGCACCAAATTATAAGAGGTTCTTATATTTTTAGCACAAAAGTGGAAAACTTCAGTGTATAGAACAACACCCAGACTTAAAATCTATTATAAGCGTTCTTTATCAGTCATATGGTCTGGCAATTCTTATGCTTGTTACAAACAAAATCCACATTAAGTTTTTCTAATTTATCTTTTTCTGAGAGAAATTACAGAGAGCAGCCAATTCTTGAATTGGATTCTATTCTTATTTTTAAAATAAAAAGGGAAAGGATTTGATTTTATTATATGCAAAGAAATAAAAGTCACGAAAAGGCATTGTCTTATTACAAGCCTACTCAAAAGGGAAAATTATGAGAAGCTAATAGTGGGTAGATATTCAACTCACTATTTGTCACTCAAATTAATAAATGATGATGCTCTTACCTAAACTTGAGTCCATTATTTGCTTCCTTAACATAATCCATCTCCTGCATTCAATGTGATTTACCTGTATTCAATATAAAGCTCTAAGAATAGTTCTCAATAACCTAAAAGAAAATATATTACAGGTTTACATAAAAAAAGATAATTATCATCCCAATATTCAAACATATTATGCCTAGATCTCTTTCTGCTATCTTGAGCATAAGATGTAACTAGAGTAATATAGATGAGAAAAATTTTGTCTTTCACAATTCAAGGGTAAGGAAACCAATATACCCGAAAAAGACTTGATGCCCACTCATCAACAACCGCCTGCAAATCAAAGTATTTCTTAGTAGTCATGAATTCTATTTTTATGACAAAGAGACATTTTGGCCACAGTTGTCAATGCCTAACTACTAATTTTCTTCAACTAATACAAAAAAATTAACCTGCAGATCAGAGTTGAATTTTCCTGCCTTCTTCAACACTCCTGCTAAGAAATGCAAAATTAGTATGTCCAAGGATATAGCAGCTTGAACACCAGGCCTCTGCACTTTAACAGCAACAACCTTCCCACTATTACGTAGCCGTGCTTGGTAGACCTATACCAATGCAGTGTATGCATCCATATGTATGGAGAGAGAGAGAGAGAGAACAATTATTTACAAGTTCATGTGCTCAGCACAAAAATAAAGATTCTAAAAAAAAGAGCATCGCAATTCAACCACCGTCAGATTAGTCAATGATTTTGTACCAACCTGCCCAAGTGATGCTGCTGCTACAGGCTCAGGAGAAATTTCTGAGAAAAGAGTGTCTATTGGTAATCCAAGTTCTTGTTCTATAGTGCTTATAGCAACTTCAGTTGAAAATGGAGTTATTCGATCTTGCAACAGTGCAAGTTCATCAATATATGAAGGTGGAATCAAATCCTGCAAGAAAGATAAAATGAAACTAAAAGCTTTTCTTTTGGAGTACCGTCATTTTAGACCTTATTGGGAGAACCATACTGTATCCAATATCTGAAAGTCATAGCATCCACTAAAAGTTTCAAAATGGTGCTGGAAAAACAAAGCAAGAACATTCCCTCTCTCCTTGCTGCTATGAAGTTGTGATGTTTCACTATGGTCGAACTTGTTTTACCCTCATTATTAGCCTTGGTAGGACCATTCAAATAGAAAAACTCCTGGAAGAGCTCCTCAGCTAACTATATAATTCTATGATAGGCTTGCACGTTGATGATATTTAGACTTGGCTGAGTATTTGCGCAAAAGAAATAATTCGATGGTTAGTCCAAATTTTGTTATTATCATGTAAGGATTGCAATTAACTACAGTTTCTGTGTTATAGAATTTTACACAATCGTTGGAGTGGATATTTAATGTACGGTCAGAACAGAAGAAAATTGAAAATGAAAACAAACAATAGAGATCAAGATTTTACCAAGTGACACGCAAAACAATTGAAATACAACAAATGCTTACTCAGACCAACTCCAATCCTCCTCCAAAATGGAAGAAAAACTTCAAATTGAAGGAAAAATCGACTTCATTATATATTTACTCAGACCAACTCCAATCTTCCTTTTTTCTCTCTTTCTTTTTTAATTCTTTCTTATTTGTATTGTTATTTAAACAATATTATAATATTTACTTAAGTAATTATAACTTTATAGTAATTTTATAATTTAGTTTCATGTTTATAAATATTTTTATTATTTTATAATTATTTACTTATGACTAAATATTTTAAATAAATAATTTTAAAAATATCCATTAAAAAACATCAAATAAGTAAACCACAAATACATTGACATCAATAGCCAAATAGCATAATAAATTACAAACAACGATAAACTAAAACACACACACGTAAATATTAATAGTCAAGCAATAGAACTAAATTAAAAAACAACACAAACAAAATATAATTAACTACTAATACAGAGTAGAAAAATTTAATAATCAGGTAGATTAGTTCCATCTCTACCAATATTAGTAAAATATTCGCCAACAATAGTATTTGACGAATTTGGTTGTGGTTGTGGTTAATGGGTTTGATGTGATCTTTGTTCGAAAATTCGTGATTGTTCAGTTGTAATACAAGCACGACGACTAGAATCTCTAATTTGATTCAAGTCCTGAGACATAATTTTAATTTCTTCTTTACATTACTTCAAACCCAACTTCTGTCTCTGAATCTCCATCTTCTATCTATTCATTTCACACATTACTTGTCTATCTTCACTTTGTCTTTTCAATAACTCAATACGCTCCCGATTTTCATAAGTCACCTCGTTATTATATGCCTCTTCAATTCGACCCCAAAAGTGGTCAAAATTTTGATGTCTTTCAACAATCGAATCTTGCAAAATCTCCATATAAATCTGATATAAAAGCATATCTTGACTAGTGCTGTATCCAGCAAATCGAGAAGCCATTTTTCTTCAAGAGTTGATGTATTAGTAAGAATGTAATATTTAGAATGAAAAAATGTGAAATACTTAGTTCGATATAGTAATTTGCTTAGACAGTCTATATTTCATATTTATAGATATTATCATGATCTAAATCATCCAATTGGATTTCATCATCATCTCAATCGTTGGATGGATTACATCCTTAATCATTTTGGAATTTATCATCAATCTTATCCACATTAGATAAAATTGATGGATTTCATCCAAATCTCAACCATGCGATTAGATTTCATCCAAATCTCAATCATGCCATTAGATTTCATCATCATCTCAGTCGTTAGATGGATTACAGCCAAAATCATTTGGGAACTTATCATCAATCTTATCTACATTAGATAAAATTGATAAATTTCATCCAAATCTCAATCGTCCGATTAGATTTCATCATCATCTCAACTGTTGAATAAATTACACCCTTAATCATTTGGAAAATTATCAACAACTTTATCCACATTGGATAAAATTAATGGATTTTTATCCAAATTTCAACCTTTCGGTTGAATGCTATCATCATCTCAACTGTTGGATGGATTACATCCTTAATCATTCAAGAACTTATTATCAACCTTATCCACATTAGATAAAATTGATAGATTTCATCCAAATCTCAACTGTCGGATGGATTTCATTATAAAATTAACCATTCGATAGATTTTATCAGTATCTCAACTATACCAAGAACTTTTATAAATATCATTCTTTACCAAATCAAATATGCATCAATTTATTGTAATGGATTATGATAGTAAAGGTCCTTCTAATATCGAATTCCAAAACATGCTATCATCTTCATCTTTATCGTCATTATCATCAAGTGATGATGAATTTGAGTTGATGATGCATAATATCGTTAAAGATGAAACAGTCATATATAATTTGATACAGAAAAATAACTTAGCAATTGTGCTTCTTCACAATCAACAAAACAACCAAGGTGGGCATCATGGCTCTATCTCAAGGCATATAGTGATCAACCGCGATCGTAAAACTACAGATAATAATTTATTTTTAGATTATTTCTGCCAAAATCCATAATATAATAATAATATATTTCGACGACGATATTGAATGTCCCGCAGTTTGTTCCTTTGTATTGTTAATGCTATAAAAGAGCATGATAAATATTTTCAACAATAAAGAGATGGATTTAGTAAACTTTGATTATCAACTCTACAAAAAATAACAGTCGTATTCCGGATGTTAGCATATGGTATACCTGTGGATGCTATGGATGAGTACAATAAAATTGGTTTGTCAACAATAATTGAAGGCTTCAAGAGATTCTATCGTGCCATTATCAAGATTTTTGCAGAGCAGTATTTTACATCACCAAATGCTAACGATATTGCAAGGTTTCTTCATATTGGTGAGCAACGTGGTTTTCCAGGAATGTTGGGTAATCCCGATTGTATGTATTGGAAGTGAAAAAACTGTCCGACAACTTAGTCGGGACAATATGCTGGACGTTCGGGATCACCGGCTATTATTCTTGAACCTAACGCTGATTATAATTTATGGACATGGCACGCTTATTTTGGTATGCCAAGTACAAATAATGACATTAATGTGTTGGAATAATCGTATTTACTTTCTAATCTTGCTCAAGGTATTGCTCCTATTGCTCGTTATGTTATTCAAGGAAAAGAATATAATATGGATATTATTTAGCTAATGAGATTTATCCGAATTGGTCCACCATTGTGCAAACAATTCATGAGTCACGTTCCATAAAGAAAAAATATTTTGCAATGATACAAGAGTCATGTAGGAAGGACGTGGAGCGTACATTCAGAGTTCTACAATCGAGATTTGCGATTATTGCAAGACCGACGCGTTTTTGTAAAAAAAAAGTATTGCATGATATCACGACTGCATGCATTATAATGCGCAATATGATTGTTAAGGATGAATGCGATCTCAATGGACCAATCACAAGTGTAATGGAATCTAGAACCTAACGTAAAAAGGGTAACAAATGAAAATATCCAATATCAACAATTTCTTGCCCGATATAAATAAACCAAGGACAAAAATGCGCATATTGAATTAAAGAAGGCATTAATAGAATATTCATGGAAACAATTTACTAATTCAGAGGATTAATGGATTATACTATGTCTATTTTCAGTGGCAATATTATCTTTTAATTTTTTTGGTGTAATGAATGTTCTAGGACTTTTTTGTCAAAATGTTTCTGATTTATGAAATTTAATAAAATTTGATGTTTGATATTATATAATTATATTGTCATTTAATCTATTTAAATAATATGAAATAGTGCAATATATCTCACACATCATTTCAGTTAATATTATCAAACAACAAATTATAGTTTAATTGAAATTTTATTATTTATTATTTATTAACATAAAAATATAACAGCAATAATGGTGTGAATAAAAATGTACACAAAAAAATAAAGTTGGGTTAATTTTATAAAGTAATTTTAATAATAAAAAATGAAAGATAAAAAGGAATATGCTAAGAATATTCCTTTTTGGTGTAAAAAATAGAGTTGTGGGTTGAAGTGCTGTAACATCTCTAAAATAAAGGAAATTCAACTCCATTTTGGAGGAATGGGTTACTGTTGACTCACTAATTTTAACGTACTTATCTGTAGTATCTACACGTATATCATATGCTAACATCCAGAATGCAGTTGTTATTTTTTGTAAAGTTGATAATCCAAATCTACCAAGTCCATCTCTTTGTTGTTAAAAATAACTATCATGCTATTTTACAATATCAATAATACTTTGGAACAAACTTTGGAACATTCGATATCATTGTCGAAACATATTATCATTATATCACATATTTTTGCATAAATAATCTAAAAACAAATTATCATCTGCAGCTTCACTATCGCGGTTGATCATTATATGCCCTAGGATAAAGTCACGATGTCCACCTTAGTTGTTTTGTTGATTGCGAAAAGCTCAATTGTTAAGTTATTTTTCTGTATCAAATTATATATGACTGTTTCATCTTCAATTGTACTATGCATCATCAACTCAAGTTCATCATCACTTGGTGATGATAACTATAAAGATGAAAATGATAGCATTTTTTGGAATTCGATAATAGAAGGATCTCTAATATCATAACTGATTACAATAAATTGATGCATATTTGACTCAATAAAGGATGGTATTTATAGAAGTTCTTGATATGGTTAAGATACTGATAAAATCTATCCAGTGGTTAATTTTATGATTAAATTCATCTGACAGTTGAGATTTGGATGAAATCTATCGATTTTATCCAATGTAGATAAGGTTGATGATAAATTCCCAAATAATTAAAGATGTAATCCATCCAACAGTTAAGATGATGATGAAATCCAATCAGATAGTTAAGATTTGGATGAAATCTATCAATTTTATCTAATGTGGATAAGATTGATGATAAGTTCTCAAATGATTAAGGATATAATCCATCCAACAGTTGAGATAATGATGAAATCCAATCAGACTGTTGAGATAATGATAATATTCATCTATAAGTCTATAAATATGAAACATAGACTGTCTAAGCAAATTACCATTTCGAATCAAGTATTTCAATTTTCTTCCTCCTAAATATTACATTCTTACTAATACATCAACTCTTGAAGAAAAATGACTTCTCGATCTGCTGGATATAACACTAATGAAGATATGCTCCTATATCAGATTTATGTGGAGATTTTGCAAAATCCAGTTATTGAAAGTTATCAAATTTCTGACCACTTTTAGGGCCAAATTGAAGAGGAATACAATAATGAGACGACTGATAAAAGTCGAGAGCATATTGAGTTACTGAGAAAACAAAGCAAAGATAGACAAGTAGCGCTTGAAATGAATACATGGAAGATGGAGATCCAGAGGCAGAAGTTAGGTTTGAAGCAATAGAAAGAAGAAATTAAAATTATATCTCAAGACTTGAATCAAATTAGAGATTCTAGTCGTCGTTTTTATATTGCAGCTGAACAAGCACGAATTCTCGAACAAAGATTACATCAAACCCATCAACCACAGTCATAATCAAATTCGTCAAATACTATTTTTGGCGAATATTTTACTATAGAGATGGAACCGATTTACTTGATTATTAAATTTTTCGACTTTGTATTAATAGTTAATTATATTATGCTTATATTTTTTAATTCATTTCTACTATTTGACTATCAATATTTATTTATGTGTGTTTTAATTTATCTTTGTTTGTAATTTATTATGTTATTCGGTTATTGATGTCGATGTATTTGTGGTTTACTTATTTGATGTTTTCTAATGGATATTTTTTAAATTATTCATTTAAAATATTTATTCATAAGTACATAATTATAAAATTATAAGCATATGATGAAAATATTTATAAACATGAGACTAAATTATAAAATTACTATAAAGTTATAATTACTTGAATAAGAATATAATGAAAATATTAGAATGATGGTTAAATAACAAAACAAAGAAGGAAAGAAGGAAAGAAAGAAAGAAAAGGGCTTGGAAGGTTGAAAGAGAAAAAAAAAAGAAAAAAGTGACTGAAAAGTTGAGAGTGGAAAAAAAAAGATGAAGCTACAACACCAAATATGATATGGCACTGTAGCTCCTCTCCCAAATGGAGGGAAAAAAGGCTCTGGATTGGAGCCAGTTTTTCCTCCATTTTGGGGGAGGATTGGAGTTGGTCTTAATTCTCTATTACTTTCGATGAACTTACAGGTCGGGAGGACACAGCCTGAGCAATTTTGATGTATGCCTGAGAAAAGAAACCAAATGCAGCTTAATGAAATATTTCACGTTAAATCACGTCGCTTTATTCATTTCTTTACTCTGAGTTATGGAAAATAAAAGAAAAAATTTACTCTGAACAACATTATCAAACAAGACGTACAGGACCCAGTTCCAGCAAGATTTTCCGAAGCTGTGCAGCTCTAATCTGCAAACAGATAAGAATAAGTCGGGAAAAGAAAGCACAAGATAGACTTGGAATTGGAATTGGAATTTCAATCAGAATAACGTTAACTCAACAAATGTGATCTTAACCTGAAACATCTGGTCAGCTTTCTCAGTGTAGCTATCGAGGTAGCGAGCTCCAAACCACATCCCAAACGTAGTTCCAATCTGAAATAATCTGCGAAGTAAAATCAACGGCTTCCTGCGATAAATTGCGGCAATCTTCTTAACATCGTAGTCTATTAAAGAATCGGCTTCGCGGGCGGTGAGGTCGAACAAGTAGCCGGACTTCTCGGTGAAGGAATCAACCTCGCTAGTAACCGCTGCTCGCACAGATCTGTGGGGCTTTCTGATGGTAAATTTGGAAATGGAATTGGCGGGAAAAGAGAGACGAGGAGGACGAGGCGCCAAGGAGAGTAATAACATTTCTTTGGTTTTGATTTGTTTAGTGAGGAGTGGAAGCCAAAAGCTACGACTGAAAGAAGAAATAGAAGGACCAAGAATCTGTTAGCTTCAAATTTGTGTGGTTTATAGTAGTGGGCGAGAGGTTTTGTTATCTGTTGCTAAATTTTCTGTACTAGGCTTGTTATTTTTGAAGTCATGATGGCTTAATGGTCCAGGAAACGAGTTGGGTTAAAGCCAACCACGTAACCCAACAAAACTTGTGTTTTGCTGATGCTTTTAGCTGAGAGGCGGAGAGTGCCGGTGAGGATTTCAATCTACAAAATGGTCTAATTGTGTTGAATTTAGCTGAAAATTGAATCTGTATCCAAATTACCTAAATGAGCACTGATTTGCATAACAAAAATTATTCTTTCCATGTGACGGTTAATGTAATTTGGAGAATCTTAACAGGAAATTTAAAAACTCGTAAATGATTTTTGATATTTACTACCAAATGTCAACTGTTATGGGGTTTGCAATGTTTAGAAAGGGGGAAAGTAAAGATACAAGTGGACAGTTTGAGAATATCACATCGAATTTGATTAAATAAATTATGAGAGATTCTTAAAATGAAACCAATGCCAAGATTGCAATGCTGGAATTTGTTGTCATGTGATTGAAGGCAACATTAATTTATGAACAATTGCATAAAGTGTAAATAAGAATTAAATAGTTATTGAAATAGTACCACCTAAATTATAAGCTACTAATTTAGCATTTTGTTTTGGTAAAAAGAATTCTTCTACTAGTTTATTTATTAGATAAGGTAATTTTTGGATAAATATTTGTATATGCATTTCTTGTAATGTACAAGTTATTTTATAATATATAGGCTAATGAAAATTCTTCTAATCCTTCTAAATTGTTATCCATAAATCTTTGATAAATTCCAAAGGCTTGTTTTAATTCAAAAGGTAATACATTCCATTGGTAATATTTTTGTGGTGGACAAGTAAATGCTGTTAATAGTTTTGTATTTTCGTGTAATCTTAATTGCCAATATCCAAATTTTGCATCTAGTTTAGTAAATCAATGATCTCCTTTTAGTTGACTAATAATATAATCTTTGCGAGGTAATTTATATGCATCTCCTATATTAGCTTTATTTAATTCTTTATAGTTGAATATCATTCTTCTTTTATTACGTTTTTGTTCGGAATGATTATTTACATAAAAGGTTGGGGCTGAATGTTTACTTGTGCTATGGGAGATTAATTGTTTTTGTAATAATTCGAAACACTCACTAATAAATTCTTGTACATCTTGTTATGTATATGGTATGTTATTTTTAATATTAATTTCTTGTGTAGGATCTTTTAATTTTATTTCAACTAATTGATTATTAAAAATTTTTAGAGGGTTAAGTGGATTTTCACTACATACTTTTTCTATTAGGGTTTCTATTTCATTATATAGAGTTAAATTATTAAGAAGATAAAATTGTAATTGATTTAATTTTTCGGTTACAAGTTGTAATATTTTATAATAAGTTGTATGATATATAGGAATTTTAAGAATTATAGATTTTTGATTTAAAGATTTGATTATTGGTGTTTTTAAAGTTATGTAATGTAAACGTATAATTTTCAATGGTAATCTTAATTCTTGTTGATAAATTGATGATATTATAAACGTATAATTCTCAATAATATTATTATTATAATAACTGACATAATAAATAGATTTAATGCTTCCATCTGCTATTCTTATTTGTAGAGGTTTGTTTAATTTTTTTCAATTGTTTAATAATATTTTAGAGGCTATACAAATAGTAGCTCCTGTGTTTATATAAGCATTAACTTTTGTATTCTGAATAATCATTTGAATAAATATTATATTCGGATTCAGTTGTTGATTCTGAAGTTTAGAGGTCATATTGATATAATGAAGAAATCATTGAGTCTGTTTCATAGTCTGATTCTATAGGTTCTAAATTTTATTTTAACGCTGAATTTAAAATATTAATTTTTCTTTAAATTTATTTTGTTTTCGTTTTGGACACGTGTTTGCATAATGACCTTCTTCGTTACATAACCTGTTAAAATAATCATTTTGTGGACATGCGTAAATTAGTAATTTGTCCAGATTAACCTAGTTGCCAAAATATTATGTTTATGTGTTTGGGCTAGCTGATAATAGGTAGGCTAGGCCCATCATTAACTAATAAATGGAAGAGTCTCTACCACTACCCATGAGTTGGTTTTTTATTCTGCCCTATTAAGAATAAAAAGATAACCGCTCAGGTTTTTTTTTTTTAGCCTGACATTGGAATAGTGCGTAAAAACTCTTCCTTCTCTTCTTTGTTCTCTCTCAATTACAGCCAAGACTCTTTGGATTCACAAACAACGTAATGATGGCATCTGCCTCTTCAATTCCAGGTTCTAATTCTTCGTCTCAATCCCTCATAGAAAGTATTGTATTTCACATGCTATAATTAGGCTAAAATTAGGATCTGTATTATGTTATTTTATCAATTGGTATCAGAGCCAGGTTTAGTTCTAATTGTTGCTGTGAAATTAAACGAATTTGATATTTCAAGGATTGAAAGAGTTATGGTGTTTTGAAGTCATATGAACCCTAAATCAAGCTTTTCGAAATTAAATTTTAATTGTCCAATATTAGGATCTCAAACCATAGGGCTTTCATAGAGGGTTTAATTTTGGATCAAAACCAATTGAGGTCGTAAATTTTGGTTGAAAATTGAGGGAGAATTTTGTGAAAACCCGTTTATAATAATTGTTTCGTTTTGTTTAAAATCCCAATTTTTTGCAAGTTTTTTTAATCAAAGCAATTCCAGAATCTTGCAGTATTTGTCGATACGATTCCAACGCCACTAGAATCGTTCAATTTGGTGCCCGTATGAGAGAGAACGAGCCAACGGCCCATTGTCTGCACCGCGGGTCCGTTCAACCCGGATACTGACCCGGCTGAAGGTCAGTGATGATGCTACAGTACACGCGCCGCAATACCCACTCTTGGCGTGGGGCGCGTGACAGTTCTAGGAAGCTCCAAAAATTTTCCGTTTTTTATGTTTCTAACTCGTTTCAGTGAGATAAAATTTTTGGTGATTTTTTTTTGGGCATTGGAAAATATTGATTTTACATAAAATTTTGTTTCAATTGCTTAAAAAAATCAATCAAAGAAAGTCCTTGATTTTTTATTATTTTATTTTAAAATTTTTTGTGAGTACCCACTGATTATTTTGATATACCACATATTATATATTCTCAATATCGAAGTGATTTGCATGTTATAATGCTTTATGTCTATTATGTTGCACTTGACCTTGAGCATTATTATTGTTGCTTATATTGTGCAATGTTTCTTTGAGAATTTATGATATATGTGTATTTAGAAAAAGGCTGTTAGATGTCTTACATAATTG
>JANIIA010000191.1:62794063-62813257 GCA_027478495.1 Erythroxylum alaternifolium
AATACCTTAAATATCTATGATGCCAATTTAATTCCAATTCTCCAAGTATGATTCTTTAAAAACATAATTAAGTCATATGGAATACATGTTTAATGAAACATTCCAACTAGGCTACAATTTGGGGCCTTACATGGATGGATTACATCCTTAATCATTTGAGAATTTATCATCAATCTTATCCACATTAGATAAATTTGATGGATTTCATCCAAATCTCAACCATCCAATTGGATTTCATCATCATCTCAACTATTAGATAGATTACATCCTTAATCATTTAGGAACTTATCGTTTACCTTATCCGCATTAGATAAAATTGATTGATTTCATTCATATCTCAACCGTCCGATTGGATTTCATCATCATCTAAATCATTGGATGGATTACATCCTTCATCATTTGGGAACTTATCATCAACCTTATCCACACTAAATAAAATTAATGGATTTCATCCAAATCTCAATCGTCCGATTAGATTTCATTATCATCTCAATTGTTAGATAGATTAGATCCTTAATCATTTAGGAACTTATCATCAACCTTATCTACATTAGATAAAATTGATGGATTTCATCCAAATCTCAACCGTTCGATTGAATTTCATCATCATCTCAATCGTTGGATGGATCACATCTTTAATCATTTAGAAACTTATCAACAACCTTATCCACGTAAGATAAAATTGATAGATTTCATCCAAATCTTAACCGTCCAATTAGATTTCATCATCATCTCAATTGTATCCTTAATCATTTGGGAACTTATCATTAACCTTATCCATAGTAGAAAAAAATTGATGGAATTCATCCATATCTCAACTGTCCAATTAGATTTCATTATAAAATTAACCATTGAATAGATTTTAATAGTATCTCAACTATAGCAAGAACTTCTATAAATGTCATTCTTTACTAAATCAAATATGCATCAATTTATTGTAATGGATTATGATATTGGAGGTCCTTCTAATATCAAATTCCAAAACATGTTATCACTTCACCTTCATCTTCATCTTCATCAACATCATCATCAAGTGATGATAAATTTGAGTTGATGATGCATAGTACAGTTGAAGATGAAACAGTCATATATAATTTGATACAGAAAAATAACTTAGAAATTAATCTTCTTTGCAATCAACAAAACAACCAAGATGAGCTCATGGCTCCATCCAGGGCATATAATGATCAATCGTGATCGTGAAGCTGCAAATCATAATTTGTTTTTAGATTATTTTTGCAAAAATCTGTGATATAATGATAATATGTTTCAGCGACAATATCGAACGTCCTGAAGTTTGTTCCTTCGTATTGTTGATGTTGTAAAAGAGCATGATAGCTATTTCCAACAATGAAGAGATGAACTTGGTAAACTTGGATTATCAACTTTATAAAAACATAGCAGTCACATTATGGATTTTAGCATATGGTATACTTATGGATGCTGTAGATGAGTACGTTAAAATTGATGAGTCAACAACAATTGAAGGCATCAAGAGATTCTTGTCATTGTCGAGATTTTCTAAAATGGTATTTTAAATCACCAAATGCTAACGATATTGTAAGGTTTCTTTATATTGGTGAGCAACGTGGTTTTCCAGGAATGTTAGGTAGTCTCGATTGTATGCATTGGACGTGGAAAAATTGTCCAACGACTTGGTCGGGACAATATGCTGGACATTCGGGATCACTTACTATTATTTTTGAAGTTATCGTTGATTATAATCTATGGATATGGCACGCTTATTTTGTTATGCCAGGTACAAATAATGACATTAATGTGTTGGAATCATCGCATTTACTTTCTAATCTTGCTCAAGATATTGCTCCTCCTACTCATTATGTTATTCAAGGAAAAGAATATAATGTGGGATATTATTTAGTTGATGGCATTTATCCAAAATAGTCCACCATTGTGCACACAATTCATGAGCCACGTTCTGTAAAGAAAAATATTTTACAATGAGACAAGAGTCATGTAGGAAGGACATAGAGCGTGCATTCGGAGTTTTACAATCGCGATTTGCTATTATTGCAAGATCGACACATTTTTGGAATAAAAATGTGTTGCATGATATCATGACTGCATGCATTATTATGCACAATATGATTATTGAGAATGAATGTGATCTCAATGGACCAATCACAAGTGTAATAGAAGCTCCAGAACCGACTATAAAAAGGGTAACAAATGAAAATCTCCGATTTCAACAATTTTTTGCTCGATATAAACAAGTTAAGGGCAAAAATGCGCATATCAAATTAAGGACTGTATTAATAGAACATTTATAAGAACAACATACTAATTCAGAGGATTAGTAGATTATGTTATGCCTATTTTCAGTGGCGATATTATCTTTTAATTTTTTTTGTTTAATCAATATTTTGTGCCTGCTTTTTTACGTCAAGATGTTTTTGATTTATGAAATTTAATAAAATTTAAGGTTTGATATTACATAATTATATTGTCATTTAATATATTTAAATAACATGAACTATTGCAATGTATCTCATATTTTATTTCATCTAGTATTATCAAACAACTAATTATAGTTTAATTGAAAGTTTATTATTTATTAACATAAAATATAACAACAATAATATTGTGAATAAAAATATACATGAAAAATAAAGTTGGGTTAATTTTATAAAATATTTTTAATAATAAAAATGAAAGGTAAAAAGGAATATGATAAGAATATTCCTTTTTGGGGTGAAAAATAGAGTTATGGGTTCGAGTGAAAAATTATTGTAACATCTCCAAAATGGAGAAAACTCTACTCCAATGTGGAGAATGGGTTAGAGATGCCCTTAGTCCATAAACACAGATCACGACATAAAGTGGAGAGACCACAAAATTTGTTAAATTGAATTTGATACAGTCAAATAGTGCATGATTGTTTATTATAAAAATGCAAAAAGAGTTACTTCAATAGTGTTGAAAATAAGAGTTGCTTTAATAAAAATGAAAAAAAGAGTTACTTCAATGCACGAATAATGTATAATGGTAAAAAATAAGAATAATTGGTAATTAAAGCAAATTGAACTATATGCTACAGTTAGATTGAGGAACTTATAAATATTTATCCATCCTCTTGTGTTAAGTATCAAAAAATAAATTTAGGCATTTAAGAGTAGAATTTATGAATATCTAATCTAATAAATTTAAGTAAAAATTAATATTTATAACTTACAACTAGTCAATAAGTGCTAATTCTTATTTTTAATCATAACAATATTTTGAATGTTCTGATTTTTTACTATTAATTATACTATGATTTTGTATTATATACCTAATTATCCCGATAAGTGGTATCAAATCTTAATTAAAGTATGTATATCTAGTTATTAGATGTTCTATGGTTATCATTATAAGTGGATTATCCACGTAAAAAATTAGATGTTGTTCACTCATTAAAATATCATGTACTATTCATGTATACAATTATCATTTATGTAAAATAGTAAAAGTTATTTCTTTTAACTTAAAGTAGTCTTTGATAGAAGCAATAACATAGTGGATCTTCTACATCATTGGTAGAAAATATAAACTATCACAAAGATTATAAAGACAATTGGAGGTGTAGTTTGTACTTATAAAGGGATGGGAGATATATGCAAACTTATACAAGTTAAAAATAGATATATTGTCAAAAGTAAAGGCGTCAGTCACTTCAAGTAATCTAAAAGAAAGATCTTCGATGTTATTACATTAAAAAATTGGACTAATATCTAGAAAAGGAATGAAGTTTTTTATTGAGTAAAAGCTACTCTCTAGGCTCAAAGTGGCATTACTACCATTTTATGAGCATTGCATTATAAGTAAACAATCACATGTAAATTTTAAGACATTAAATTCAAGAAGTAAGGTATCTTTGAATTTTTTCATTATGATGTATAACAAGCACCATTTTCATGTATGAGGGGAGGAAAGTACTTCATCTTTTTTATTGATGATTATTTCTGTAGGTGTTGGGTGTATTCTATCAAGACAAAAACATAAGTGCTCTCAATTTTAAAGTTTTCAAAGTGTTTGATGAACTTGATTTTGGTAAATACAAGTAATATAAGAGAATATATTGGTGATGAATTTGATTCATTTTATAAGCATGAAGGCATCAAAAGTAGCTCACCATTGCATACACTCCTTAACGAAGCAGAGTGAAAAGATTGGATGAACAAAACTCTATTAGAAATAATGAGAGCAATGTTGAGTGTTAGATGCTTAGACAATGTTTTATAGGAAAAGCAATCACTATTGTATATTATATGGTGAATATAGTTTTATCAACTACAATTAAGTTAAAGGCATTGATGGAGATATGTATTAGGAAGCTATGGATTATTCTAATATCTATATATTTAGAAGTCTTGTGTATATGATGTATGATGCCAAAGAAACTACAAAGTTAAATATAAAACCTAGGAAATGCTTATTCTTAGAATATATTGATAGAGTGAAGGGGTATCACTTGTACATTCCATTATCTATAAGCTTATTTTCAGTAAGGATATAACCCTTATTGAAGATAAATTATAAAGGAAAGAAGAATTTATTAAACTAAAAGAGGTTATGGTCCATATTGTGATAATAATAAAATGTAAGTAATACTAATGAGTTTGGTTTTATTGAAAACAATATGAAAGTAAAAGTGGTCATGCACAAATTAAGATACATAATATAAAGACATCAGATAAAAGTTAGAGTTGAACTTATTCAAGTGAAGAACAAAATCAAGAACAAGGAAAAACAAGGTATAATAAAATTATAAATGAAAATGTAATATTAATTGTACTTCCTATTTAGTTACTTTGATACTTTAAAGACTCATTATGCGTAAATACATCACTATTTTAACTCATTTCATGAGTCTTTTTAATCATCAAGATGAATTAAAGTTTCGATTTCAAACAAAACATCATATTAAGTTTGAGAGCTTGAAGATTTTGGGTGTATTGGTTAACTAATATTGTAAGAAGAGTTGCTTTTTAATCATAGAAAAAATAAGACTATTATAAGAAGGTTTCTTTTCTCCTTGTTGAAAGAAGAGACTTAGAGGAATTCCAATAAATGTCTTACATAGTGGACATAGGCAAAGGTTGTTTACTAAACGACTATAAATTATTTTATCTTTCTTCTTACCTATGTTAATTGTGCAGAAAAATTCATGTAGATATACAATAAAATGGATACAAGAATTTGTATGAAAATAATATAATATAATTAAAGCAAATAATAATGTAACACATTATCAATAATCTTCTCTTATTAATAAATTTTAAATCTAAATAAAAATAAAATTTTAGTTAATATTAATGCAATTCACCCAAATGAATATCTTAATTTACTAAATAAGTGGTAATTTTTAAGCTTTATTAATATTGACTTAGGCTATCTTTGGTTGGAAATAAGGTTTATAATGGAATGGAATGATTTATAATGAAATGAAATATAAATAGATGTAATATTAGAAAATTGTTGTTTGGAAGGGATGGAAAGGTTTAACATGTAATATAGTGAAATGTTGTTTGGAAGATGGATAGAATGGAATGTAATGTTGTATAATAATAATGAATGACTATCATACCTTTGATAGAAATAATGAGATGTATTGTCTTTGACGTGGAATAATATAAACGGATAATATCCCCAGGAAAGCTAATGTCCAATACATAGATCAGAAATCCCTAAGGTAGATGAAACCTTAGACCTGGAAAGATGCGATTTGAAGAACCCTCAAGAGTTAAATGCCACGAAGGATGATCACGCCTTCGATAAGTTTGGAAGTGTTCGAAAATCAAACGTAAGACTTGAAAGCGATAAACTCACAAACTCACAAGAGAATTGTTTTTAATTAATCAAAAGAGAAGTGTCTTCCTTACCATGGAAAAAGGGTATGCCTAGTCACATAAAGTAAAATATCTAAATTAATTAAGAACATGGTCTAAAGATTAAATAGGAAAATTAATTCAAAGAGCAGTATTTGGGATAATTTCCTTTAAAGCTCGATTCTTTGGCCAAAATTGTCAAAGGAATAATTCTTTGGGATAATTTTCCTTTAGAACTCGATTTTCTACCAAATTTAGCCACGCTTAATCCATGCTTGCTATGATGGTCCAATTGACGTAATGGAACACCTCCTCCTTCGGTTCGACACTCGACCTCTTCATTTGAATCTCTCGAATCAACCCCGCCATTGACTCCTTAATTCTCTTAGCATGAACTTATTAGTCCAATTGGCATATGCAAAGGGTCTTGTTGCCTTATCTTGTCCTTGTTCGTATCATCCCCTCCTTGGTCAAGATGATTCGTCCATGAATCAACACCTGCATCAAAAGGAGATAAATCACTAACATTGAAAGCGGCAGATACATTATAGCTCTAATTTGTATGCGTTGTTGTTGATCCTTTCAATGCTTGAAATGATTCATCCCCTTGTGGTTGCAACTTATCTTGCCTCTACTTTGGGAACCTCTCTTTACACATATGGAGCCATACCCAATCACCTGGTTCAAAGATAACTTTACATCGTCCCTTGTTGGCCTGACTGGTATACAGTCCATTCTTCTTCTCAATTTGAGCTTTCACTTTCTCATGAAGTGACCTCACCAATTTTGCCATCCTCCTAGCATCTAAACTAGTCCTTTTATTAACAGGCAAAGACATTAAGTCCAACGAGGATAAAGGATTAAAACCATACACAATTTCAAAAGGTGAATAACTAGTAGATGAATGTACAGTTCTATTATATGCAACTTTAGCAAAAGACAAACACTCTTCCCATCTCTTAAGATTTTTCTTTATAATGGCGCAAAGTAATTGAGATAGAGTCTAGTTAACTATCTCGGTCTAACTATCAGTTTGGGGGTTAACTAATTGAGATAGAGTCTAGTTCCCAACTTCCCCATAAGACCTTCCAAACATGACTAAGGAATTTAACATCTCGATCTGACACTATAGTCTTAGGAATCTGATGAAGATGTACTACTTCCCTAAAGAACAAATCTGCTACGTGGGTTACATCATTAGTTTTACGATAAGGAATAAAATGCATCATTTTACTAAACCGATTGACTACCACAAAAATAAAATCTTTCCCCTTGCTTATTTTAGGTAAACCTAGTACAAAGTCTATAGAAATATCTGTCCAAGGCTTATCAGGTACGGGTAAAGGTGTGTACCCCTACAAAGTCCATAGCCTTCTTATAAGTGACACAATTTGCATAAAATTTTTACACATCACGTCTCATCCTAGGCTAATAAAAATATTCTATAAGCACACCTAAAGTCTTTTGTACCCCAAAGTGTCCCATTAAATCACCCCATGGGCTTCCTTAACCAACAATTCCCTAATCGAACAAACAAGTATGCACAACTTATTTTCTCTAAACAAGTACCCATCCATCCTATAAAATTGATTAACTATTCCCTTCTTACATGTGACAAATATATCAGAAAAATCAGGATCCTTCTTATATGAATCTTTAACAAATTCAAATCCCAACAATTTGGCACTTAAAGTAGTAATTAAGGGATACCCGCGAGATAGGGCATCTGCTACCACATTCTCCTTACCTTGTTTGTATTTGCTTATATAAGGAAATGACTCAATGAGTTCCGTCCATTTGGCTTGTCATTTATTCAGTTTGCCTTGCCCCTTTAGGTGCTTTAATGACCCATGATTAGTGTGAATCAGGAACTCCTTTGGCCATAAATAGTGTTGCCATGTCTCCAATGCTCTAATGAGGGCATAGAGCTCCTTATCATTGGTAGGATAATTAAGTGGTGCCCCGTTGAATTTCTCATTGAAATATGTAATGGATCTCCTATCCTACATTAACACAACACCAATACCTATTCCTAACACATCACATTTAATTTCAAAAGTCTTAGAAAAATTAGGTAAAGCTAGAATGGGTGCATAGCACAATTTTTCTTTAATCAAATTAAAAGCTATTTCCTGCGCCTTGTCACACTTAAATCCTACAATTTTCTTAATTACTTCAGTTATGGGAGTAGTTAGTGAGCTAAAATCTTTAACAAACCTGCAATAAAAACTAGCCATTCCATGAAAACTTCTTACCTCTGTGATGCTTTTAGGTGTGGGACATTCTTTAATTGCTCTTACCTTTTCCTCATCCATCTCCACTCCATTATGACTCACAACAAATCCAAGGAAAACAACTTTAATCCATGAAAAAAATGACCTTTTTGAAATATTGGCATAAAGTTTTTCCTCTATCAGCACCTCTCTCAAATGTCCATTGTGAACCTATAAGCATGTACGATAAATAAGAATGTCGTCAAAATATACCATAACAAATTTACTGGTAAGGTTACGCAAGACATGATTCATTAATTGCATGAAAGTATTCGGTGCATTTGATAAACCAAATAGTATAATTAACCACTCATATAAGTCATATTTTGTTTTGAATATCATTTTCCATTCATCATCTTCTCTAATCCTGATTTGATGATAGCCACCTTTTAAATCTATTTTGCTAAAAATTTTAGCCCTATGAATTTCATCTAGCATATCATCTGACCTTGGAATAGGATGGTGATACTTTAACATTATGCTATATACTTTAACATTACGTTATTAATGGCTCTGCAATCAATGCACATCCTCCAGGTTCCATCTTTCTTAGGCATGAGCAAGATGGCTACAACACATGGGCTCATGCTTTCCCTCATGTACCCTTTGCTCATAAGTTCCTCTACCTGCCTTTGAAGTTCCTTTGTCTCCTCAGGGTTACTCCTATAGGCTGGTCAGTTTGGAATATCAGCCCCAGGTACAAAGTCTATCTAGTGTTCGATTCCCTTAATGGGTGGTAACCCACTAGGTATCTCTTCGGGGAACACATTCGCAAACTCCTACAATAAAGAAACAATCAAACTAGGAAGGAAATTGTTAGTCAAATTAAGAGCAAGGAGAGACTCATTGTATACCAACAAAATTAATTGTTGGTTTTCTGATAGGGCACTTATAATCTCACCTTTCCTTGTAAAGAAACTCTTTCCTTTCGTACTTTCCTTTTTCTCTTTTTCTTTTTTCCTCTCGTTTTGTTAATCAAACCTTCTTCCTCTTTTACACTCACTTTATCAATTTTTTTTCTTCGTAATCGTTCATCTGCCTCTTGGTTCAACTTAACTTGCTCCTTATAGACCTGCTAGAGTGTTAAAGGCCCCAATATAATTGGCCTCTCATCTATCTTAAAGCTATATCGATTCTTGTAATCATCATGCATGGCTCGTATATCAAACTGCCAAGGCCTTCTTAACAAAATATGGGCTGCTTACATTAGAACTACATCATATAACACCTTATCGGTATAAGTCCCAATAGTAAATTCTACTAGCACCTGTTTGTTCACCTTGACCTCACCACTGTCATTGAGCTATTGCAACTTATAAGGTTTGGGTTATTTGATCAATGGTAACCCTATGTTCTCCATAAAAGCTACAATGGCCACATTAATGCAACTATCCTGTGTTCTCCATAAAAGGTACACTGGCCACATTAATGCAACTGCCTCCATCAATAATCATACTCTGAGACTTTCCTCCTATAAGACACTTGTATGAGAAATATTTTCCCCCTGTAAGTCTGCCTCATTCACCTGCGCTTGAGTATTAAGGGCAATACTCTCTAAGACACTAAAGTTGTTGGGACAACCATTATTCTTAAATCTTCATCATCCTTATAGGCCTCATTATCTGCTTCTGACATCTCGTCTTCATCACTTTGTTCATCTTCTATCTCAATAACCACCTTCTTGTTTACCATTGTCCTCTTGTTGGGGCATTGAGAAGCTATGTGCCCTACCCCTTGAAATTTAATGCACTTAATGTCTCGATTCCTAGAAGATGTGGTTCCCATCTTTCCTTGTGCTTTTGTGTGGTCTTTACTTTATCCTTATACCTTTGTGTCAGTTATTCTTTCCCTCTTAATGATTCCCCTTTACTTTTCCAACTTAACTTATCTGCCCCACTTGGTTTTTGAGAAACTACTAACTCCAGTTGTGGGTCTAGAAATCACACTCTGCTTCAACTGCTTCTCCACTTTCATTGCCATTTGCAACAATTCTTCCAACTCCACATAATGGTATAGTTCAATCACATTAGCTATCTCCCTATTTATACCACTTAAAAATCGTGCCATAATAGCCTTCTGGTCCTCCTCAATGTTAGTCAGAATCATAGCCATCTCCACCTCCTTAAAATAGTCATCCACATTTTGATTTCCTTGAGTCAAAGTCTGCAACCTGCAATAAACTCCCTATAGTAGTGATTAGGGATATATCTCCTTCTCATGACAACCTTTAATTCTTCCCATGTCTCTATTGGTCTCTCCCGATTTCTCTTCCTACCATTAACTAATTGATCCCACCAAACTAATGCGTAGTCCGTAAATTTAGTAACTACCAACTTCACCTTTTTCTCCTCCGAGAAGCTATGACAGTCGAGCATTAGCTCCACCCTCTTTTCCCACTTTAGGTAGGCCTCTGGATCACTCTTACAAGAATGTGGGTAGATTTAATTTGATGCTCCCTAGATCACCATCCAATTCTCCTCGACCTCTACATGCATCCCTAGGTTGCCTATTTCCCCATCGAGCTCTCCTGGCATCTTCTGTAACCCAATTGTACTCTCTTCCCCAATCATCATTAACATCCCCATCTCCTGCCCTATGTGTATCCACCTCACACCCCTAACTCCTATGTTATTTCTCGCATTGTTTCCCCCACCTTGGGGTGCTACCCTTCCACCCTTAATCCTAGCCAATCGATTATCTTGTTCTATCAATGTCACAACTAATCCTGTTACCATCTCTTGCAACTGTTGTATTTTAGTGAATAGAACTTGGTTTTGCTTCAATAGTCTGGTATTATTACTTGTGTTATCAGCCATATATGCAAGAATGCTAGTGTCCTCTTGTGACAAAAAGAATTTCACTCGTGCTTACGCTCAACAACTTTTACCCGATACTATTCTCATACGCTCTGCCTTTTACCTCTCAATGCCCTCACTTCTCAATTCGATCTTTGAACTCAATAAACTCAATCAAGCAATGATTGTATTCGTTTAATTCAACAATCAAGGTAATACTGTAGGAAAGGACAAGGAGTATCAATTCAAGAATTAAAGGTTAGGATTTCAATTTGGAAATACAATAAAACGGCCAGATTTTTTTTAATAACTTATGGGAGTAATAATGAAGATAATTGGAGTAACAAAAGGTAACAAAGAAAGTTAATCAAGAGTAAATATTTTTTTTGCAACAAGTCATAGCACAAGTAATAAAAGATATATGATAATGCTATAATGGAGAAAAGTGAGCAAGAGAAGTCGTGAACAAAATTTTTTTCTTTGTTTTTTTGTGTTTTTTACAAATAACAGTTCACGAAATACCAAAGTAAGGAAAAAAGAACAGACAAGAAAAGGATTTTTTTTAATAACAATTCACGAAGGAATATTAACTATTGTGATAGCAAGGGTTAAAAGAGAGAAGCAATTGCTATTGACACTATTGAGATAGCAAAGGGGTAGTAGACGTGAATTAAGAGAATAAAGGATGTTTTTATTTTTTTAAATCAACGAAAAAAGGCCAAACAAAAAGATAGCTTATCAGAGGTTAGAAATTAGCTCTAATACCAACTGACACAGAATAATATAAATGAATAATATAGATCGGAAATCTCTAAGACCCAGGAAACACAACTTGAGAACCTAAAGTATACAAAACCTTAGACTCAAAAAGATGCGGTTTGAAGAACCCTTGACAGTTGAACGCCACGAAGGATGATCGCACCTTCGATAAGTTCGAAAGTGTTCGAAAATCGAACGTAAGACTTGAGAGTGATAAACTCACAAACTCACAAGAGAATTGTTTTTAATTAATCAAAAGAGAAGTGTCTTCCTTACAATGGAAAAAGGTATTTATAGTATAGGAGTATGCCCAGCCACATAAGATAAAATATCTAAATTAATTAAGAACACGGTCTAAAGTCTAAATAGGAAAATTAATTCCAAGATCAGTATTTAGGATAATTTCCTTTGAAGCTCGATTCTTTTGCCAAAATTGTCAAAGGAATAATTCTTTGGGATAATTTTCATTTGTAACTTGATTCTTTGCCAAATTTATTCCTGCACTTTGTTCACCCTTGCTATAATGGTCCAACTGACATAATGGAACACCTCCTCCTCCGGTTCGACACTCGAACTCTTCATTTGAATATGCCGCCATCAACTGCTTAATTCTTTTAGCGTGAGATCGAGTTATTGGTCCAATTAGCACATGCAAAGGGTCCTGTTGCCTTATCTTGGCCTTGTTTGTGTTAGTTTTGTTGCTTATTATTATGGTTGAGGGTATAATTGGTATTATAAAATATTACTGAGGGAATATTAGGTAGTACATATTTATCATTTTACATTCCATTCTAAACTCTCCAAATCGTAAGTGACTCATTTTTACTATTTAGGATGGTCTCATTTTTACTATTTAGGATAAAATAGGATGTAATGTAAAACTCTTTCCTTTCATTATATTATATTTTATTCTATTATAAACCCTCATCTCAAACGATGAAATAATATTATATTATATTATATTCCATTGCATGACTAACCATCCTACTAAACATAACGTTTGTTATAATATAATAAAAATAATTAAATTTTTTCCGTAAGGAGTTTAATTATGGGTTAATAATTAATTTGGAAAACAATGATTTTCTTTATTTTATGTTTCTAACATAAAATTTTAGTTATTATTATGTTGAATGTTATGATTCCTTAATGTGTTGAATTATGAAAGTAATTACTATTTTAAATTAATATTTTAATATTTTGATTTTAAAGAAATCTCTTTAGATTAAGATTTTAATATGAGTTTTAATAGTTATGACATTCAATGTTAAGAAAATAATTGAGTTAGATTTTTAATTTAAAGACTTTTAACATTTTAATTTTAAAGAAATATTTCAATCTAAAATTTTAATGTGAGCTTTAATTACCAACACATTAAATCTTACATTTCTTTAATTAATTATTATTTTCCATCTCTTTTAATGAAAATTTTTTAGAAATTTTTAGTGAAAAAAGCTCCTATACATGTATAAATATCCATATTAGATGATAGATTCAGACAAATAAAAGCTTTTTCAACGGGTCATTTTCACCTATACAATTAGAATACCCCGTGCAATAGATAATTCCCATGATACGTGACAAAGCCTATATTAGGTAAGATAAATAATATGATATAACAAAGTTCACATATTGTTGTTTTTTTAATAAATACATTTTCTTATGCATCTGAGAGTCATGATTAAATAAAAATCAGTATAGATGCATAACGGCCACATCCAAATTCCAAACCCTTTTAAATAACCAAATCCAACGGCTCTTAGATCCGCATTTCCCAACCGTCCATTCCAAAAACTAGCCGTTACTATTCCCTTTCTCTTTCGGGTGTGATCATATCCTTCAAGATTTCTACACCTTTCAGAAGGATCTCACCAGCAAGCCTCTTGGAGCAGATTCAAAGATCGATTCTTTCCTTTCCTATTCTAAAAGAAACCTTCCATTGCCACTAACGCACCAAGTCATTTTTCTCACAGAAGCATTTAATGGCGGCTTCTTCGCCTTCAAGCAAGAACCTTTCTTCTTCTTCTTCCTCTCAAGTGTCGAGCCGGCTGACGAACACTAGTGCAAGAAACTCGGAGGCTAATGACCCCATGAGAAGGAGTTTTAGTGGGACCCCATTTGCTAAACCACCCTCCATTTTAGCCAGTCACAAAGGGGGCTGCTTTAACCCTAATACTCCTGCTAATAGCCCTTCAGGTTTGAACAATTTAAATTCCCAGTTCATTTTTATCTTTTTTTTCTTTTCTTTTCGATCTTTTTATTGGTACCATTGGCTTGTTTGGTCTAGTCAGATGATTTCTGTTGAGAGAGAGGAAATATGAAAATTGACAAGACCTTTTAGTGGGATTCTTTGAAATTTTTAGTCTAGTGAATACTCTGTCAAGAAAGCTTCGCGTGATTTAGCTGTTTGTATCAATAGATATAAATGGAACCATGGAGAAATATGAAGTGATATTTCAGTTGTAGGGTTGGATCTTGTTGCTTCGTAGCACAGAAAGGGAAAAGTTGATCAAGAGGGAACGGAAGCTTTTGTATACATTTTCTTTAATAAAAAACTGTTGCAACTAATTTCTTTCGGAAATTAAAATGGTTTTCTTACTGGATGGTGCATATTATGTGTCTTCTTTGTATTTGGTTCAGTTGAAATCTTATTTTCCACAGAATTACAAGTGCCTTTATATGATAAATTAGTCAATTTTCTTTCTGGGATTGTAATTTTCCTAAATCAAGTTCTCTTCTGGACATTCATCGTTTTCTGTTTCTATCAGCAACTGCGTAGTTTGGATTTTATTTTTTCTTTTCAACTTCCAATTCTGGCTTTCTGGTTTTTGACCAATTAATCCTGAATTTCAGATTGTCCACGGAGACACTCCATTGGAAGAGAAAATACCATCGTCTCTTTCCCATATCCCGAGGACAAAGAAAACGGCAAAGACCATAACTGGAAATCGGCTAAAGGTCGTTCGCAAGCTTCTGTAAAGGGTTCCAAGAACTTCATGTCTCCAACAATCTCTGCAGCCTCAAAAATTAATGCATCCCCAAGAAAGAAGGTGTTGACTGAAAGGAATGATTCTATTCGCAGCTCTGTGTCGTCGTTTGATGGAAAATGCCTTTCAACAGAGGAGTTGGATGCAAAGACTGAAAAGGGTTTGAATCAGAAGAAAGAGGTCTCATTTGATTCAACAATAACTTACTTGGGGGAAGGGGAAGCAAGTATTGAAGACAAAATGGCGCTAAAAGACATTGATTTGATGTCGCAGACAAATGCCAATGATGTGGAAAATGATTGTGTTAATCTTGATCCGAGTTTTAATATCAGTCCCGGAGTTTCATGTTCTTTGCCAATGCCTGCTTTGGCACCTCTTGATGCTGATCCATTAGCGCCTCCTTATGATCCTAAGACAAATTACCTCTCACCAAGGCCTCAGTTTCGTCATTATAAGCCAAACCAACGAATCGAGATGTATCTTAACAAGGAGACAGGCAGCAAGCGACTTGACCAAAGTTTTCTTTCCGACTGTTTGTCAGATACTGAAACCACCGAGGAAGAAACTGAGTCTGATGTTTCACAGAAAGGATCTGAAGACTTGTATTCAGATGAAACTTCGAAAGAAAAAGAAAAAGAAAAAGAAAAAGAGGAAGAGTTGCCAGTGTCTGAACTCAGCTCCATTGGTCCTGATGGGGCTGCTGCAGCAGCAAAGAGACTGTCTAAGCCACAATTCTTTAAAACAAAAAAGTTCTTTGCTTTATTTTCAGTCCTTGCTATTGCTTGCATATTGATGTCACTGACAAATTCACCGATCATAGATTCCTCTTTGCTTAATAATCTAGACTGCTCTGAGCTCTATGTTCCACATGAGATCTCAGAATTCACTAGAAAAAGTCTAGACGATATAGCTGAAAGGTTCAAGCTGC
Source organism: Erythroxylum alaternifolium (assembly GCA_027478495.1). Classification (NCBI taxonomy): domain Eukaryota; kingdom Viridiplantae; phylum Streptophyta; class Magnoliopsida; order Malpighiales; family Erythroxylaceae; genus Erythroxylum; species Erythroxylum alaternifolium. The sequence goes on from JANIIA010000191.1 coordinate 62,809,634, forward strand.
AGTTATCTAATTTGCTTTCTTATGGCCACAAGATGATTTCCAGCTTCAAAGATCGTCACGAACTGGGAGCCTTGCAGTATGCTAACTTGACCTCTTTGCTGAAGGATGGTTTAAACCATGGCTACCTAACATTTGATCATGGTTTTATAGGAGCAAAAATCAAGGATGATAAGAACGTGTTTGGGCATAGGCAGGATATTGAACCCTTGGACGATGACATAGAAATGATTGAAGGGGATGATGACCAGAGATCTGAAGAACACGAGGATACTGGATCAACAATACCAGATGAGGACATTGAAGAAGTTTTAGGGGGTGACTACCAGGGATTCGAAGAACAATTACGGTCTGGAGCAGAAGACAACTCTGAGGTTTCAGTGGAATGGAATATTCCTGAAACCGAAAACTTGAATATGGCATCACAAGATGGCATAGCCAGCCCTGGCAATTCAGTAAGAGTTGTGACAGAAGGCAGAATTGTTGCTGCTTACAATGATGAGCTCAGGAGTGCAGTTCTCCAAGACATTACAGTTACTCAACTCAATGAAAATCCGGCAACAGAAGTAACTGAAGACAGAATTGAAGCTGCTTACACAGAAGGCAGAATTGTTGCTGCTTACAATGATGAGCTCAGGAGTGCAGTTCTCCAAGACAATACAGTTACTCAACTCAATGAAAATCCGGCAACAGAAGTAACTGAAGACAGAATTGAAGCTGCTTACACTTTTGAGCTTAGCAGTGCAGTTCTCAAAGACGTTAAACCTGAAATGCTTGATGCTGGGCAAGCACAAGGCGAAAATGTCATGAATTCTGCTCAACTTGAATCCATTTTGGCGGAAGAAATCCCCAAAGGCGGGCAATTGGCGGACACTTCACTTACTAATCAGCGGAGGAATTCAGAATCACTGGACTTCGCACTTAACCGATACATTTTCTCACCAAAGATCATAGCAGCAATTTCCTTACTCGCTTGGAGCCTCGCAACAGCCGCAACAATCATTTACCTGAAGAATCGAAGACCGGCTACAAATACAGATGCTGCATCTATGATGTTGCCGTCACTGAGTAAGAAACTAAATCAAAGTCCCCTATTAGCTACCTCAGAACACATAATGCAGGTGATGGAAGAAGTTGACGTGGTCGGAGAGTCGTGCCCTTCAGAAATGAGCAGTTTCAGAAGCAGCTCATATTACAAGAAGAAAGAACTAGCAGGGACAACTGAAGCTCTAAGCCATGAAAGGAAGCCTATGAAGCATAATAGCAGAAGGGAATCATTGGCTTCATCAGATTACTCAACCGGATCGCCTTCTTATGGCAGTTTTACTTCATATGAGAAAGTTCCCATCAAGCATGTAAGCATATCTTTGTTTTACATTTACTCTAAACATGAAAGCATATCTTTGTTTTGTTTCTTATATTTGTTGTGTCCTTTGCTCTGGTTTTTAAGGGAAACAAAGAAGAGGCGATCACTCCAGTTAGGCGTTCTAGCAGAATCAGAAGCCAAGTCACTTCTACGTGACATAGCAATGGAATGATTTCTGTGCAGATGATTCAGATGTGCCTGAATATAGATTTGTTTTTGTCACTGACGAGACCTCGATTAGTTGATTATTGTAATTGGTTAGCTAATGAACTATAGTTTACTTTGCTGATCTCATTCATGGCTGTATTTCCACTTCTATCTTATAATATGCGCGCAAACCATTTGATTTATGAACAAGTTCTTACACATGACAATTTCGTATGAAAACTTGAGAACTATAGCTTATCAATGACCTACACATGACAATTTCATATGAAAACTTGAGATACACTTTGCTGTAGCGCCACCATCCAAAGTAAGAATTTAGTTTTACATATTTATTTAATTCATAATTTTTTATAATAAAATCACAATACAAATAAATTGCAAGGATTTTCTTATTCATGGGATAACTGAAAAAATTTAATTCATAACTACTTATAAAAACTATGGTTATAAAAACTCTGTATTGCAAAGAACAAATATGCAAATATGTAGACCAAACCATATAAATATGCAAATATGTAGACCAAACCATTTTTGAACTATCAATTAAGTATAGAAGTTAGTCACAGTGGTAATCAAATGTTATATTTCATTACAACCAGAATTGTATCAATACATTCTCAAAGCCAAACTGGTTATTTATTTGGAGAGAGGGGAACAAATTATACAAGTTTAGTATTACTGAGCATGCTATATATTTCCAAGCCAACTTGGGCTTTGGGTGTTACATTTCTTTCTTTTTCTTTCTATTCTAATGATATTAAAATTTAAAAAGTTGATATGAGAAATATAGCCACTTAATCAGTTCCGGTTGTCTTACCTATGGCTTAGATTTATATGGGACCTAATCATTAAAAGAGTTACAAATTAGAAAGTTAATAAATCTATTTATTAAAAGAGTTGAAAATTTAAAAGTTAACAAATCTATTCATTAAAAGAGGTAAACATTGAAAAGTTAATAAATCTATTTCAAGATGTTTATATCACTTTGTCTTGTGAAAACTGAAAAGAAAAAATTTGTGGATGAGTTTTTTATTTTGAATTTCAAACTTTATTGAATAAAGATAAAGAGGAGTTCGGTTCCAACCATCAATTGGGTGATCTAACAATTTTGTTTTAATCTTGTTAAAAAGAAGAAAAACATGTTTTTTATTAATATTTCTATTTTATATTTTTATTTGCATTTTTTAGAGATATATGCTAACATCTTTATTAACAAAGATATATTTCATCAATATAATAATATTTGATCATAATATATAATTGAAATTTCAGTCTTTGACTTTTAGTTTAAACTCCAGCGTTCAAATTTTTAGATAGTAGAATTTTTAAAATTTCTTAAACTTTTAAATGAGTAAGATAAGATCTCAATTAGGATGAACTATGTTGTAGTGAGTCCCATAATTAGATTAGAATGGATGAACATTTATCTAAAAATATAAACTAAAAATTTGAAAAAGAGCTAATTACTGTGACATTTTCATAATATTTGATATTTCCTTAAAAGAATGTATACATTCATTTGCATATCATATCTTTATCTACCATATATAATAGCCCACTTCTTTTTTAGCACTTAAAAGATTTACTATTTGGTGTTAGATATTTACGTAATAACTAATAATTTATATATTCATCATCATCATCATCATCATCATTTATATATATAAATTACGTAATAATTTATATATTATGTACATAATTAAATTAATTTAAAATAATTGGATAAATATTTGTTAAAATAAACAGTAAATATTTTTATAAGAGAAATGAAGTATATAAATTGAAATTGAAAATTGAACATATAGTTACTTTAATGACCTATGCAATTTTATTTTATTTTACTTAAATCTTATCAAACTTATGTGAATTTTTTTAACATAATATAACTTCTTGACCTAATGTTACAACAAAATAAGTCAAGCGTCCATTTTAAACATTAATTTTTAAATTATCATTGGTATGACAATTTATTTATATTGATTAAGGCTATTAAATTGATATTATAAGACATGCTATACTAATGCTGTAACCCCCCATTACCCTAGAGTACGTACCGGAATGCCCGTGGGTCATTCCGACACATAACCTAAGAC
>JANIIA010000191.1:62924797-62944309 GCA_027478495.1 Erythroxylum alaternifolium
CTATATTTTACAAAACATAACTAAAAATTGTTAGCTATGTTTTCGGAAATGTATCCAAAGGCTTTTAGCTATGTTTCTAAAACTATTGCCAAAAAGTTTTACCTACGTTTTTAAAAACATAGCCAAATATTTTTAGCTATGTTTTGTAAAATATAGTCAATTTTTTAATATAAATTTTAACGAAATGATATACCATGTTGAATTATAATTATTTGGGACGTTTTAAATCCATATTTTTGTATATAATATTTAGTTTTCTTTTTGTTGTTAATTTATTGTAAAACATTATACAAAAATAATTAATAATTTAAAGCATTGTACATAAAAAATAAAATATCATTAAATTTGTTCGTGCACAAGATTTTAATTACAACTTAAAAATACTTATATTCAAAATAATAAATAGAGAGATTAGCTTAATCACTCAGCCTCGTTTTCATCTTCATTGTTCACATAATTCAGGCCAAGTAATTTTTTAAAGTACTTTTCATACTTGGCCAACTTTTTTTTAAGCAACTTGTTTTCCTCTTCAAGAAGGTATTTTGGTCTTAATGAGGAGGAATCAGTTGACTTAGGGCTAAATCCAAGACCTTTAATGTATTCGGATCGTGCACCTAGCACCTTGTTGTAAATGTCTTCTAAATTTGTGTTATTTCCCTCAGACATTGATGTTTGCAGCAACTCTTGCATCTTATTCTAAAATTAAAAAAACAAAACTAATATTCAATGCAAATATTATTTGTTAGTACTAAAAAAATAAGTAAACTTCAAATTTAAACAAATGTTTATAATTTCATAACATCAACACTGCACAAAATTCTTTATCTTGTCACTTAAGAATTTGTACATGATGTCAAACTGACCTCCAATACAATGATTTATATTTCAAAAGAAAACTATGCCCATAAATATACAATAGAGTTCATTGGAGTTTCTACTTTCAAATGAAAAATTAGGGAATGAAGGGAGTCATTTCTAAAGTTCTAATAAAAAAGTAAATAATTTTTTGAGAAGAGAAGGATAATGTTGTTATCCCTTTTGTTACTCAGGATGTCAAACCAAGAAAGGTAACAAATAATTAAAAAATCATATAATCCCAAAATAAAGTTAATTTAACTTAATTTTAGAGTTCAAATAAATATATTTTAAAAACATTGAGATTCTTTTTCAACACTTTCAAATGTTTGAATTTAAATTAAATTTATTTTAAATATTAAAATTCAAGTTATTGATCTCTTTATCAACTAAAATTTATTTCCTATAAACCTTAAGAAGATAAAAAATATCTTCAATCAAGTTAAGAGCTCACCAAGAAACTCAAGAGATCATGTAGGATGCTTAATACCAGATAACATCAATTTTTTAACTAATGGATTTTCTTTGAAATTTATACTTTTAGAATTTCAATTTCTCTTATTCATTGAACTCTACAGTCCAATTATCATTGATTTTTATTTTGGGGTTTTGGAGTTTCAATTATTTAAGGCTCTAAGTGGTTCCTTTGCTTTATCATATATCAACATCTTTTCCAAAATTTTTTAGCTACGTTTCTAAAAATGTGGTCAAAAGGTTTTACCTACGTTTTTGAAAATGTAACTAAATGTTTTTAGCTACGTTTTGTAAAATGCAGTGAAATTTTTAATAAATATTTTAACAAAATATTATATCATATTAATTATAATTATTTATGGCATTTTTAATCCATATTATTGTATATAATATTTTTATTTTTATTTTTAATTTATTATATTAAAATAATTGATAATTTGAAGCATTGTATATGAAAAGGAAAATAATATTAAATTATACCAACAAAAAGAATATTCGTCGTATATAAGATTTTAGTTACAACTTTAACAATTCTCGAAACACCTGAAGGTTGTAATTCTACAATGTATAGGTTTTGTTACAATTGCTTTCAACTGAACCTAACGATTGCTTAGTAGAAAACAACTGTGTTAACAACTGTGAATTTTTTCAGAATTAAATCTAATACATAAAAATCAAATATGCAAAAAATAACTAATTATAAGAAATTTGATAATACAGTTCGGCACACCCTACCTACATCTGCTGGGTCCTCACACAGCTTAATCAACTTTCACTGTGATATAATAGTCTTATACAAGGTTTTATTGAGTCACACCACTCACTATTTGACGTTGCCTACTTGTACTCATACCTCGTAAAAGTATTTCACACCCAATAACACGACAATCTCATGCTAACCTCAATAAAGAATTTTTGCAATAACGAACGTTAATAACTATAAGAATAATAACTCAATGACTAAACCAATAGAGACATAAACAAAGGAACACTTTGAGTTAAAAGACAATCCCCTATATATGTAGCCTCATCAACACAAAATCATAGAAAGTCTTCAAACAAAAATTCTGCTGTGAACCTTTGAAATAAACATTGAAGAATCCCACGTACAACAGCCTCAGAAATCATCAAACGATTATATGTGACATCACCGAAACATGCCAAAAACACAATTACACAATTGATGAATTTACTGCCCGTTTTTCCTCACAAAAACAATGATCAAATAGTCCAAATCATTCAAGCACATATGTAGAAAATGCAACTACCAAGGATAGCTTAAATAACCAATACATATTTTGATAAAACATGTTTATCTAAAAAAAAATCATATCTTATTCCATTTTCAATTACTTTTAGAAATTGAGTGTGTGATTCTTGTCAAAAGTCACAAACTATCCTTCACAAATTCCTCTATGTTTTGTGATAAATCATTTTAAATTATATATTAGAAGTTTGGGATCATGCACTTGTAACTTCTTTTGAAAGTTTTTAATACTCTTATAATTTTCCTTTATTATTTTATAAGATACACTTGGTTTTATCTTATAAAGTTGGAATCTGATGTGTGTAAGGTATTTGATGATTTTTTTAAAACCAATGAAAACTACTTCCACAACAAAATCAAGACCATTTATACTGATGCATGATGGATGAGAGTAGTACACACTTTCATATTTTTCAACTAATCATGTTGTATAATATACGAACTTTTCACCATATAAACCTGAGCATGTTGGATGTGTCGAACATAAACATCGCCATATTGTAGAGACTAGCCTTGCACTCCTACATAATGATTTCATGCCTCTTCATTTTTGGTTTCGTGCATTTTAAAGGGTTACATACCTTGTCAATAGAATGCCCACTCTAGTAATAATTATGAAATTATATACCACAAAATCTTTAGATATAATCTTAAATATACGTCACTTAGAGCTTTTAGTAGTCTTTGTTACATATGGCTTTGATCCTATAATATTCATAAACTTAAACCTTGATCCCAACCATTTTATATATCTCAATTTTCCTTACCATATCTCTCTTTCGTTTTTTTGATACTCTCTCAAAATCCAATTTTATCTCTAGGTAAGTTATTTTTAAAAAGTGCAATACAAAACTAGGTTATTATAATATAAATGAAAACCTTAATAATTGAGTATGATAATGAAAATCTTAATCGAATATGAACTCCTACTAGTTATGGCCTTAATCATGTTTTCTTAGTCTTTCTATACCTCATTGTAACATTCTTATTCCCAATCCAACAATTACTTCACAAGTTATCTCAGCTTCATCCTCATCCAAGGTCAGCCCTTAACTTACTCTAACATGGGTAAGTAGTTCATCCTTTTCACCTTACAACTCTACCATGCTTAGTGTCAAAATTTTACTCACTTCATATAATAATATCATTACTTGTGATCCATCTCTACTTATAGAATGTGTTAATTCTAATATATTCATGTACGATTACCGGCTCAATCATCATGAGTGATTACCCATTTCCAAAACCATATCTAGAAAGTAATAAAAATTTTCCTACATATGAGTTCCTAAGCTTTACTCCAGGAAATCAAATTTCTCTCATTTACCTAACCCAAGCCTACAAATACCCGTGATGCCATGGGTGAAGCATTTGTATCCCTCTATAAAAGAAATGACACCTAGTCCTTTGTCCCTTTCTCTCCTATACAAAACATTATTAAATGCACGTAGGTGTACAAAATCAATAGGATACTTGATGGCCTTATAGCTCGTTATGAAACTCTTCTTGTGGCAAAAGGGTTTCATTAATGTCCTGACGTTGATTACGTTGAAGTCTTTAGTCCTATTATTAAACATGGTACTATTCTCCTTACACTTACTATTATTCTAACACATGAATGGGTTTTAAATAATTTGGATACTAATAATTCCTTCTTGTGAGGCAGCCTCTCTAATTGTGTTTTATGTAACGATCCCAAAGATTTATTGATCCTTAACTTCCAACTCATATCTACAAAAATCAAAGTAATATGTGTCCTTCATCCTTCATTAAGCTCATAAGGAATGGTAAAAGAAACTTTGCTCCTTCCTTATGGCTTCACCATTTCTAAAATCGACACTTGTCTCTTCACAAATAAAATTGACACTTGTACTGTGTATATACTTGTGTATATGGATGATTAAGTGTTTGAGGAAAAATCATAGAGAAATTTATACTAGTGATAAATTTAATGTATTCTATAAGCGGGAAGAAATTAAAAAATAGTTCTCTATTGCATACACTCTTCGGAGGAGAAGAGCAAATAAACAAAATAATTTTAGAAAGAACAAGGGCAATATTAAGGGCTCTAGGCCTAAGTAAGGCTTTCAAGGTAAGAGGCAGTTAATAACTCTTATTATATAATGAATTAGGTTCTATTAAATGCAATGGAGTTGAAGACATCATTAGAGACAGGGATTGAGAAGCCAGTGGATTATTCCAACCCAAATTTATTTCAAAGTCTTATGTACATGATGTATAACATCAAAGAAACCATAAAGTTAGATCCAAAATTTAGGAAATATTTATTCTTATGATACACTAATAGAGCAAGGGGTATCTCTTGTAGGATCTTACTACCTACAAAATTATTACTAGCGGGGATCTCAACTTTGCGCAAAAAAAATTGCAATGGGAAGAAAGGACAATAAGACTTTACAAAATGTTTCGAGACTGCTTCTTCTCAAGTAGCATCAAAGCAAGATGTTACCATATAACTAAGCTTAGGGAGTCATTAATTCTCCAAGAAGTACTAAATAATCCAGATTCCTCTTATTGGCAATGCAAGAGAATTTTGAATTCTTCATAAAAAAAATTGTGAACTTATATTATTACCACAAAGAGGGAAGTTGATTTATAAGAAATTAGTCTTCAAGATCAGGCAAAATGCAGAAAAAATAAATGGAGCGATATCGTGCAAGATTGATAGTGAAATAATATTCTTAAACTGAAATAATATATGATGAGTGACTTATACCTAGACGGTTAAATGTGAAGAGTACTTCTCTTTGTAGAGATTTTGAAAAAGAAATTTATATGTTCTAAGCATAAGATTTTAAAGAAAAAGGAAAAAAGAAATATAATTTGCAAATTGAACAAATCATTTTATGGTCTTAAAATGGTAATTATATGTTGATTCAAGAAATTTGATTCTTTCATCATGTGTATAATGAAATTAATACCAATCTTTATGGATATTTTAAGAAGCTCGGTAATGATGATTTCATTATTTTACTATTGTTTATAGAAGATATGTTAGTTACAAGTCAAAACAAAGATCATATTATATGATTGACGGCATCACTAGCTAAAGAATGTGAAGATGCGACAATGGTGTTTGGAATCAACAGGTTAGTGTTATAAGCTTTTATCACTAGTAATCTAGCGACGATTTGATATCCAATAAGCATACTTACTCAGAATAACATCACATATCTATGTTTTGCTCGAGATCTAGTCATAGGGGTTAATTATCCTTGCATTGATAGTTAGCAAAACAGTTATCAATCTTTCATCCAGTTATGGGACCCCACTCAAAAGAAAATTCATCTTCTTTGTATTGAAATTTGCAGAACTAAGGATCAATTACAATGCTTTCACCCTTATGCACGACCAGGAAGAAAGGCCACAAATGATATTAAAACGAAAAGACTAATCAATATGGTGGAAAGTAGTACTTGCAAGTCATTCTCATTATTGATGTAAAAGCAAGAGCAAACAGAAACTTTTGGAAGTACATGTTTATGTTGTTCAGTAGAAAATTTTATGAGAACATGGTCCATAGCTGGCCACTGTCTGAAACAATATCAAAATTCTTGTCGAAGGTAAAGGGGCTAAAGAGGCAGCAGCATCTAGTTATTTTGCCTAGAAACAATATGAAAATGGTAAAAGATATAAGCAAGCTAAGCTTGCAGTAACATTTGTGTTTACATGGTGGTGGCTCGACTAAGAAGATCCGTACCATCCAGCAGTTTTAGAATTGGGTTAAATGGATGGTTCTTCAATTTCTCAAATACACCTAATACCTGCATGGAACGTCATATGCAATGGATATAGAACTTCAACATTTACATGGAGCTCCCGTCTTACAGTTATCACGTACAAGCCCCAGTAGGAAATCTGTAAAGATGCGCTCATAATCTGGCATCTTCCCATATCCTGTGGTGATTTAAAAGTTGGTTATGGACTGAGAATGCAAGTGTGAATAATCATTGCTATGGGGACCTGTATTTCATAACGATTTTCGAATGCAGAAACTTTAAAGAATGCCAAGACTTGTCAAATAGAACAAAGCTAGCAGCACGATGGAAAATATCCAAAGTGATAAATGAAGTTGTCAACTAGAAAGGTACTGCAATTAGGTTTGGAATTAATGATACGGACTACCTGAAGACATGAGATCATATTTGCCTCCATTCATATAGTTTTCCTAATTCCGCACTTTGGTCTGCGTCCTAACATGGATAATATGAATGCTAGATGTATCTGACTTCGAAGAATTTTGGTAGCATGGAAAATCTTGCCTACCAAGCCTACGTTTTCCAATCACTCACAAATTTTGACACTGTGTGACCAACAGTAACAAATCCTCATCATAGATGATAGATTTATTTTCTTTTCTGATTTACAACAAAAGATGAAAAGAGACGCAATCCCATCTAATCTTTCCAAAGGGTCTCCGAGAGAACAGTAGTCCACAACATAAGTGTAAATGAAGAATTAGAGGTTTAAAGAACTAAATAAATGAAAATAGTATACTTGCCAGGAAAGTAGTTGATGTCAATGACATAAAATGCATCCTTTGTCCCATGTTCACGAATCATATCTATGTTGAATAATTGGAGACCCTACCAAATGAAGCATGGTATAGCTATCAGTCATATAACCAGGTGTATGGCATGGCCAACATGCACCATAGAAATGGGGGCAGGCTTCAAAAGGAGTTACCAATCGACATCGAAGTTCCTTTGCGAGCCTCTCCAGTAAAGGATGTGGGGGAAGTTCTGTAAGGAAAATGCCATTTTATATTAAGAAAGCTGTTAAATCTAACAAACAATTGAAGATGTTTTTTCTGTGCCTATCAAATTCTAGGCAACCCCGTCAAACATGGCCCTTTTAAAAAGGATGAAGTTTGTTCTCCTACATGTTATACTTCATCATATGCATCAAAAATTGAATGGCTAAATCAACCACTTGGGTATATATGAAACCCTTGAAAGTTGGATGGAATTATACTGTTTTTTATGACAACCAAATGTTACTGCTTTCATAAAATAAATGTACCGCAAATGAAAGTTGGGTATGACAATGAAATAAGGTATTGCGTGCATTTTATAACAGAAACTGCAGGCATTTCAGCGACTTACCTGCAATAGAGGGGTCCAGATCTGCATCATCAGCCGGAGACTCGGCAGAAGAAACCCTCGGGAAGGGAAACACCCCTGAAACTTTTTCTAGCTCACACTTATTAACATCAGGTAGAGAGAAACGCCGAACAACCTTTATAGCTTCTCCAACAATATAAATCTTAAATAGGACACCACCTAGAATTGAAGAGCAGTGGATAATAAGCTTCCTAGTCTTACATATATGAAAATAATTGATTTTCCCACTAAACACAATCATACCATGGTTAACAAACTCCTGCAGTACCACGGGTGGTTCCAGTTCTGAGAGAGAGGAGTAATCATAAGCAAGGAATAATTCATGTGATTTGGCAGTCCCATCCACTACCAGTGGTTTTGCAACTGATATTAACAGTAGATATGCACAAGTTAAAAATGTTCAAGATCAAAATCACTGAGAAAAGACATGCAAACAATTTGGGAGTATTTATTCATCCTCATTTCAGATCAAGTGTTTCCATAACCATAATAAGCATTCCCATTCAAATGAAATACAGATCTCATATCATTGAGTTTATATTTACCAACTGTAGGCACAAAATAAAGAACACATTACCCTTGGACATTTGAATGAGGTTTCCATGTGATTCACAGTTATTCATCCTACTAGCATCAGGTTTGACTATTCTGTTGCTGGATGTTATGTCACATTGGCACAGATAATAAAATCCTACCTAATGGTAACTTCAGCCCGGCTTTGGCAACTTGACAGGGGATTGATAATCGATCCTTATCGACAACCATTTGCTTTGGCACACAAACTTTGCCTACACCCATAATATATGAAATAAAAATGATCAGCTATTTCATGGTTAGAAGTACTACATGAACTGAGTCTGAGATTCTCCAGCATGCCTTACTATCCTTCACAACTTTTTATCGACAAGGCAGGACACAAGCTTAGACAAGGAAATATGAAGGCAATGGAAAAGGACAAGAATATCAAACAGATCACCATGGCAGTCAGACAAGTTAAGATCAGCAACATCTTGAAGCATGGACTGCCGATTGTGTAGATGTTGTATTGCATAAGGAGGATCAAGGATCACTACTTCTGGGTGTTTTTGCCTGTAATCCTTCAAGATGAAAAATAGAACAAGAACTGTGGATTATGGGGAACAAGAACTGTCTCTGCAGTTAAATCATCAACCAAAGAAGTTATGGGGAAATATCCCATTAGTGACTAAAGACTATTGCAGTTGATCAATATAGCAGTCGTCAAGACACGTGATATGCGGTAAAAAATGTAATCAAACCTTTGGAAGGTGAGATCATGCACTCCACAAGTCTTCAGGACCAACTATAGTTAACTACTACACCCATCTATATCCCTCTAGTTGTAGCTTAGATTAAGAAAACCTAAACCCTATGTAGATTGATCACAAAGTGAAAACCCTCACTTATGAATGCTTGAGATATCAATTCCAGCTTGTCACAGTTTGAGATGGCAAAGGCTCTGGACCTCGTGCCAGAAAAAAGATTTCAAGTCAAGACATTTAATGGTTCAACCAGCATCCATTAGCTGTTAGCCTACAGAAAATATGGATGGCCTAACTTCTACCAAAAACAGGCCATATACCAAGTAGCTGTAGTTGATTCAATATGTGACAAACCAAGAATTCTAAATAAAATAAACACAGACATAAAGTTATACTGACAAACCTCGATAAGTTGGCACCAATCCTTTCCTGAAAGCTACAAGCAACAAAGAGATCATCAGAAATTCAATCAAACAGAGAATAATTTGGAAGGAAAAGAAATGAAACAACTTCTCAATTGGCTAATAAGCAATTAGAAAGAGGCATATTTTAGAATTTAAAGAAACTTCCCAAGTAACACTGACCTTGTGCAAGATAATGTCAAAGGGGCCTTGATCAGATAATGGTCTGCTTCGATCGATGGCAACAAACAATAAACCATTATTTCTGCATGAAGCAAAGAAATTTTTTATCAGTATCATTATATGTCTGATATTAGACAGCATCCCAAAATAGGTAATACCAGTGAAACCAATTTTAACATCCAACTCATACAGACTTTTGAATAGATCTCTGCTATACTCTCTCCAACAGAAGAGAACCATTAATAGCTTTAGTCACACACACTTTTGTTTACATGCTGATGTGTCCTGCAGTAGTTGCTGTGGAATAGGAGGTTTTCATGATATCCTTCTAAGAATGCATAATACAAGATCAAGTATCTAGTTCTGCAACTTCAAGGATATAAGGACCATTACACCAACCAGCTTTTGTGTTACCAATAAAACAGTGCAATGACCCAGATTTGCATCCAAAAGAAACTGCAATGAAATTGATTCCATTTCATATACGTTCCTCAAAACCAGAAATTGATCAACAATCTGAAGAATAAGTTTTGGATCCTGTGTCAAAGTTTTCAATTTTCAGGAAGGATCATGGCAAGATGAGTTACCTAAAACTCAATAAAACATCCAAGAAGAAAGATGATCTACTTAAATAACTTGCTTGTGTAATTAATGGAAGAGAGATTAGCTACTTCAACAGTCTGCTTGTGTAAGTCTTGAGAAAGTACGCCTATTCAGCAAGTCTATGCTCCAAGAGAAGGAAAAGGTCAGAGTTATGTTTGAGGAATTCAAGCTAATAATGACTCTACAATTTCTTAATGTTTATCAACAAAATGCAAAAGAACACAACTGCTAGAATTTCATGGGAAATTCTCCTCGTACGCAAAATTATCTTAAACAAAGGATTAGATAGAATGTCGGCACCATTACATTACTAAACTACTGAACAAAGCTCCAAACTTTTGACTTTGTGCTCCTCATTGCATGTCGTATACGCAGAAGAATATTCCTACTAAAAGATTACAAAATAAGATTCCAGATACCCAGATAAGCATGGCTCATAAGTCCAGCAAAAACCAGTAGCTAAAATCTAATCAACTTGCCCCATGGTGCCGAATAATTTAACGTTATCAGAAAGGCACCAGATCCCGCAACAAACTGAAAGTCTAGTCCAGAATAAGGATTAGATACAATCAAGAAAATTCAACATTTAAAAAAGCAATAACCAACAAAAGAACAAGAACAACTATAACCATCAGTAGCAAAATATCCACAATTCTGAAACGAGCCATTTGAGGAAACGAATAGGAAAACCCAATGAAATAGCCTCTCACCCATCACCACTAGCAGACAGATACTTATAAAATGATACATAAACACGGGAAAATATACAATAAAGAGCAACAGCCTCAGGGAGGGAGGAGTCAACATCGAGGTGCTAAACCTTCTCATCCATATTTGATTCTTGAAACCGAAAAATTCAGATGTTGGCATCTACCAACATAGTAATTAACGAGCAAATAATCAAAGAAACACAAGAAAAGTGATTTTAAGAGTAAAATGCAGGGATGAATGGTTACACCTGGCCAAAGTTTCAAGCTTGGGCTGTAAAAAACTCTTCTTTTTCTTCAATGTCAAAGCATAGCCAACCACCACTAGCTTCTGAGGCTGTTCTACTGACAAAGGCGCCACTGTTACCTGATTCTCTTCTTCTTCGAGCGAGATTTCCCCGTTTACCGTCATTTTCCTGAAAACCCACAAGTCCAATCACAGAATCAATGCTCCTCTGAACTGGGTTACTTTAAATGTTTCCCCATTTCATTTCATGCTTCCTTAATTCAGTTATTTTTTTTATTTTCTTGAAAAGATGTGAACCTTTCTTTCTTTCTTTCTCGTGACCAAAGATTGGATCTTTGGAGATGGTGTATAGGTTAGTGACAAAGACGCAAGCAACAAAAGACAAATAAAATCCCAGAATTCTTTTGGAGTATTCTTTAATTCTTTCTCAACTTTCCGTTCTTCTGTGTTTCTGTTTTCTCTGATGCTGCTCTCTGTTTATCAAGCTAAAGTTGGGAAAGAGAGGAAAAGCAGACAATAACAATCGCTTTAATAGACTGGCAGATAACGGGTTGCATGTATACTGGAAAAATAAAGGGTTTTGAAGAGAATATTCAACTCAAATTTGCAGGACCAGAGGCACAAAGGAAGAGGAACAGAGGGTGCAAAGGAAAGGTTATGGAGATTAGACTTAAACCTCCCGAGGAAGGGTAGTTTTTGTACGACTGTGAGACTTGCTCAGATTTTGAGAGCCAGCCCATTTATAGATACGGGAAACAGCTCTAAACAGAGCAGTAGGTAAAGGTATGGAAACTTATTTACCAACCAAAATAAAGATATGGAAGCTTCTTTGAAGATAACATAATATTCTTATCTTTATTCCTGTTAATTGCTTTGAACAACCATTCGCAAGTAGCAAGAAATTTTTCTTACACAGCCTTAAATCTTCCTATTCTAAATCCTCATAAGATTATAATAAACATTTTCATATCTGTTATATGAAAAAAGGGCATGTCAAATTTATATTTTCATATATTTTAATTTAGGAAATAAATAGATTAACAAATGACACCTTTGAGTAATACAGTGGTATAGCTCCGTCCATTGATACAAAGTTACGAGCATGTAGTCACCCAAAAGTATAGTAAACGACAACAATACTTTATAAAAATTAAGTTGATAATACTCAGTAAAAATTTTACTTACATGTAAAATTTTAAAAGATATAATAATACGTAATCTTACTTTTAAATAATAAAGAGGTTATTTTTATAGTAATTATACACACAAAATCATTCCAAGCGATATAAATATAAAATTGATGCAATTTAATATTAGCACAAAGAATTATCTCCAGATCTACCAGATTCTTACGCTTTATATCTCAATTCTTAAAGCAGTCATGCTATAATTTTTTAATGAAGAAGTGCTATTGTTCATATAGACAATGTGAAAATCAAATGGACTCCCAACTCCTAACATTTGGTGCTTTTAATTTGATATAGATTATGACTTCTTGGTACCCAATTGGACGTGGACGCTGGAGCTACAAAATCTCACGATTTGATAACATAACTAAAACTTTAATAGTCAAAGCATGAGTCTGGCATGTACTTTGTGATTGTCCTGATGCTCGTCGACTGTGGGAACGGCTTGTGCCGGCTACTATGCGGTTGTAATTTTTTTCAGTTTCACTCTTAGATTGGTTATTACTATATCTCAACCCAATGTTCTTGTTTGGGGTAGTCAGCATCCCTGGGTCGGCCTGTTTGGTACGGTGTGTTGGCTCTTATAGTACTGCAGAAATGAACTGGTGTTCTATACTGTCTTGCGAGGGGTGAAGGACCTCCATGTTACAGCTGTTGATGTTGCTCGCCAATTTTGGACTACTTTGTGCGTTACTCGCCCATTAGTACCTGAGTTAGGGCGTCAGGAACATTGTTAGGTTAGATGGATCCCACCCATTTGGGGCTGGGTAAAACTAAATTGTGATGGATCTTGGATTGCTCCAACAGAGTCCAGAGGTGCGGGGAGTGTGTTACATGATTCACAGGGTCGTTGGCTGTGTGGTTTCTCACACATTCTTAGTTCGACCAGTGCGTTGGAAGCAGAACTATTGGCAGTTTGTACAAAGTTGGAGTTATGTCGTCAACGTGGAGGCACACATGTGCATATAGAAACCGATTCCAGGAAGGTGTGGCAGCTTTTAACACTGCGTGAACTTCCCTGTAGGGTTTAGCCTTTGGTTTGTGAGTGTCATCAACTTTTCAGTCATTGCGATGAGGTCCGGTGGAATATATCTTCCATGAAACTAATACAGTAGTTGATTATCTAGGAGTGCATGTTTTTTCGAGTCCTTTGGTAGGACTTATACAGTGGTTATCTTTTGATTCCAGTCTTTGTTTTTCTGAGGCCAATTATGATCATCTAGCTTCGAATTAATGATTTAAATTAATGATGTATCCTTTCTATCCAAAAAAAAGAAGCATGAGTCTGGCAAGGGTTTTGTAGGCAATTGGACATGGACGCTGGAGCTAAAACCTCACGATTTGATAACATAACTAAAACTTTGATAGTCAAAGCATGGGTCACTTCTTCGTATAAACCACGTGAAAATCAAATGGATTCCAAACGCCTAAAATTTGGTGCTTTTAATTTGATATAGATCATGATTTCTTGGTTCCCAATTGGACATGGACGCTGGAGCTAAAATCTCACGATTTGATAGCATAACTAAACCTTTAATAGTCAAAGCATAAGTCTGGCAATGGTTTTGAAAAGTATGCATGCACACCAGCCTTCAATGTAAATTTCTTTTTTTTGGGATTGCTCATGAGTCATGATTTTAATTTATACATTTATAATTTTACTTTTACCTTTAATTATTATGTATAAATCAATGTATTCATATACAAATTAGGTTATTTACATGATAATTGATTATTTTAACTTTAATAATTCAATTAATATATTCCTTGTTTATAACACTTTTACTCTTTAACAACTCTCAACACCAGTTTTAAATAAAATTTATAACATTTTATTGGATCAAATGAAGTACTAATTCATAATTTTTATAATAAGAAAACATGTTATTATTAATGTTAGTGAATATATAAAACTAATTAAGTTGACTTCACACAACAACTTAAGCTATTGTGGTAAAATGGTCGCTTAATATGGTATCAGAGCAGGTTACTCTTGGGTTACACGTCACCACCTCGACACGATAAACTGTGTCACGTGTTGAGCCCTAAATTAGCCCACACGTGAGAAGAGCGTGTTGGAATATAAGTGGGAGTTTGTCCCACATTGAAGGAATACAAGGCCTTGAACATGCATATAAGTCTAATGAGTTACTCCTCCTAGTACTAATTGGTTTTAGGATGGAACCTCATTTGAGCTTATATGTGCTCAGTTTATTTAGGCCCAATTATATAAAATTTAACATGGTATCAGAGCCTCTATGACTAAGTGGTCGTAAGTTTAAGTCGTACTAACCACCTATTATTTAGCACAAGGTAGAGTGAGCATGTGCAAGTTTCAAGCCCAAAGAACTTTCACTTGAGGGAGTGTGTTAGCGAATATATAAAATTAATTAAATTAGCCTCACACAACAGCTTAAGCTATTGTAGTAAAATGGTCGCTTAACAATTAACATTTTTATCTTAATAATAATAATAAGTTAATAGGTGAAATATCAAATTCAATGGAAAGTAAAGTGAACAAAGGATCCAATTAAATCAATTGAACAATCAAAGGATAAATAAAATAGACAAAATAGAGCACATATGCAACCTAAAGAGGATTTTAAAGAGATTCAAGTAAAGAACCAAGAATAATGAGTAATCAAGTATATCAAGATTTATGACTTTCTTGGAACCTTACCTTACTCATTTCAATAAATCTAGGGTTTAATTATCATATGATCATTTACATATAAGTTATATTGCATAAATTTTTCCATAATCAAAAGAAAAAAATATCTTTAAAAAAATATTTATTTTTACACAAATTTTTGAAATAGTTTTGAATTAAAATTTTGTCAAAAGAGTGTCTCTTTATTCTTAGAAAAGCTTTTAAAATTTAAAAAACTATTTTCATTTACATTGATCGACTAATTTAGGTCAATAGTGGTTGATCGATGTTAAGTTTTTAGGTATATTAATTGACTTATATAATAGTTGACTAATATCTTTTGATAAGATATACCGTGAGTTCATGATTATATTAGTAAACCAATGTGATCATGATCGACCAGTGTACAAAGTCGACTGTTATTATTATTAGCTATTGTAACGGCTATTGTTTGTTTCTAAAGACTTTTTTAAGTTTTTGGGTATCAATAGACCATATATGAATTATGGTGATATCTTGGACATATTAGATAGTTATAAATGCCTTAAAGAGGTTAGAGAATGTATGTATATATGATCTAAGTTAAGCCTTTACTCATTATTATAAGTAAGAAAGGGGTTAGTATAAGTAAGAAAGGGATATTTTGAGTTGTTGAAATTATTGAAATTATTTGAGATACACATTGTGATAGTTCCTATTTACATTGAATAAGAATTATAAATGATTACTCTTTGTCCATGACAATTTAGATGTTGTATAGAGGGTTGCTCTTCACTTATTAAAGAAAAAAAATGGTAAATCTTTTAAGTGAAACTTTAACAATGAATACAGCGAAATATTTATTTAAATGAATTTTTAAATCGATTCTATATCTTTTTTCCTATTATTTTTAATTATTGTGATTGCTTTCTGATTATCACGTATAAATTTAGCATAATCATTCGTTAGAATAAACATTTCGTTTTTATCAACTTCAAATTGAACAAAAAAGTGAATATACATAATTTATTCCACTTATTTGCAATATGGAGACCAACACTTCTATTATAACTCATTACGAGATTAACATATATATTTATATACAAACGAATTTTAAAGTGATTAAATATTTTTAACAAATTATAATTTGTAGAAATTAAAGAGAAAATACTTTTAAAGTAAATTTCATATTATTTATGGCATCAATTATAACTTTTTATTAATAATTAATAATTTTTCTTATCTTTTTAATTATTATGTATTTATTAATTATTTATGTACTCACTTTACTAAATACAATAACTTTATTTTTATTAATTTTACAATATTCTTATATAATATCAAACAGTTTATTATTTTAAATTATGCTTATATCAAAAAGTACTGATCTATTCATAACATCTGTATTCACAATACTATTTCAACAATAATCCAAATAGAGCACTTGTGATTTATACGTTTAACATGATTAAAAAGAATAGTCAAAACGAACTACTTGCTGTGCTTTTTGGGATGAAAATCTGCCTTCCACACCTTCTCTTTGTCCGATTTTATTCTAAAGAAACAAACAAAATGTTCAGAACAAAATAGAGAAGACTTACTGTTCAAAATTCTATACCAAAAGTAAACTTGTGATGCCTCACTGTTTTCATTCAAGTCTGATAAGTATGCCATGGAAAATTAATGATTATCCTTATTAAAGAATATACGAATTTTGCAGAGATATGCAAAAGAATATGCTTGGAGTTAGGTCCAAGATCGGTGCCATTAATTTCCATATTTAAAACTTAATCAATCTATCACGCATGCAAGAAGATCTTTATACCAATTATAGTGTAAGATATTTTCTTATTTACCAGTTGCCATAATAATATATGGTCGACACTCAACTCGAAATATTTTTTCATTATGTATTAGAAATTATATTAATTGACTTTTATATTTCCAAGGTTGGTAAACAAGTAATCCAATTGTAAATTCGAGCTCAGTTGATCAAGCAGAAAACTTCTCCCCAGATTACCATCCTCCGCCAACTCTTTTTTGTCATATTATATAATCATATTCTCATCCTTAATGTTGCAGGTGGTACTGTTTATAATATTTAACGCAACTTATCTACATGATGATGTTATTCGATCACGGACAAAAGGATATCTGGGCCCTCAGAACATTAAGATATAGAGTTATCGAGGAGTCTAATAAGCATATTAGCAACAAACTTCTCTAGCTTTAGGGTATTTTTTAAGTTGAAGTTCTACACTAATCATGATACGAGATCTTATCCATGTTTCGTTTTCCAACTTGTGACAATTAAGAACTATCCACTGAGACAATGGGGTCCTAACAAGACTAGTTTTTTTAGCACAGTGATGAGTGAAACGACATTTGGATCCACAATCCCAAATAAATTAAATTATCATTATAAGTACCACATATAACTCAAGAGGATATGGGTGGGTCTCAGTTTGCAACCTTATGTATATGAGAACTTTCTTAAGAAGCCCCTTTTCTGAAAGGAACATTCTGCACCGAAGTTAACAGTTTTGGTCACAACAAAAGTACGCCTATAAATCCACTTCTTCTCTGTGCTTAAACAAAGTAAATAATGGAACTAAATAAGCTAAAAAGCAATTTAACTCCTAAACCTTTAAACCTCTCTACCTGGCCTCGTTTTGTTATAATGTGGTCAGAGTCAGAATACAATATTTATAATAGTGGTATTATTAATAAAATTAAAGAGTTATATTTGGTCCATATTTTTTATTTACTAGTGAAATAAATCTCAACCGTTTATTTTAATCATTTGATGAATATATTAAATTAAAATTTATAGATATATAAATCTCTCGACTAATTAAGATTATAAAAAATTTTTCATCAAATTCTTTGCAATAAAAGGAGAGTTAAGAAAGATAAATCAAATTTAATAAAGTCTACGGTAGATCTCCATACAATAATGACGTCTTCTGCATTCAGTACACAACATTATACCTTAATTATTTGTGACAATTACTTATTCAAGATCTTAAAATTATGAATATCTATTTCGATTTTAGTTATAAAGATTATGTTCACGTAATATCAGAGCTCATGTTTTGAATAAACAGTTTGTCCATCTCAAGCAATATGTCTATTATTGACTCACGAACCTTTATTTTCTTTGGAGTTGCTGAGATTATCTAGTATTGGAGCTTTTATTAGTTTATCAAATGTCTATATTAATTATATCTACTGTTTTGTGTATTTCCTCTATGAATTATGGCCACCTTGGGGCTGAATGGTTTCTTTTTATTTCTCAAGGAAGAACTTAACTTATCAAGTTTAATTACATGTTATTTAAAGCACAAATTTTGAATTGTACAAAAATTATATCTCTAGTCTCTAGCTAATATCAAATATGCTTAGATAAGTATTATAAATCAATAATTAGTTGTTTCCGGAGGACATTGCATTATTCAATGGTAGTTGCGTATTATATGTTTATAAACTAAACTACGAGGACATTTAAGGTCCACTAGTTAAATAGACAGTCATAAAGTGTTAATATGCACGTGACAAATGACTTGTGAGATGCACTTTTGTTTTTAAAAAATAACTTTTGTTTCACTTACATATTAAATCTTATGCTTTCCTTCTATAGTGGGGGGTATAAATTTAAATTGCATGAAAAAAATCTTCAAACTTAAGAAGCACTCACATGTGTATCTAGCACCTGTATCTTGTAGATTTGCTAGTTTGTGGTTCCCAGATTATGCTTGTTTATCTAGAAACACGCACTAGGTATTGGTCCCATCATGCAAAATACTTTTCAATAAGGAGATCAGATCATAACAATTCCACAAGTTTTGTAACTTGGGAATGCTTTTACGCTCAAGAGCACTTAGATATAGACAAAATATCACAAGTAGCTCCGATCTCTTGGATTTCAGGCTATGTGCCTAGGGATTAGCCTGAAGTATTTGTTTCATTCCTAGTTATAACTACAATCAGCTTTATGTATATTAACACTACAAGAAAATTGAGGATTAGCGTCGGAATATTACCGACGACACAAAATCCGTCGCATTTTACAGACGGAAACGGGACAATCCGTCGGTGAAAACAAAATTTTACCGACGGACATATAATCCGTCCGAAATATTGTCGGGAAAAATTCCGCCAAAATCTGCGACAGACAATAGCGACGGAATATGAGTCGGCGACGGTAAAAAACGCGGGAATCGTTCCCGCAATTTAATTGCGTCGCCTTTACCGACGGTACTTTATATTCCGTCGGGGATTTATTTACTGGATAGTATTTCCGACGGTCTGAAGTTTCCGTCGGAAACTCCCACTCTATACCGACGGAATATTTGCCTACCATCGGGGGAATATTTGCTGTAAACCTTATTTACCGACGGAATAAACAAACCGTCGGTAGCTATCATATTTTAATAATTTTTCCGACGGACAGTAGCATTTCCGTCGGTATCTGTTTCAGCCATACCGACGGTAACATTTCACCGTCGGTAACTGTCGGCATGACAACCTATTTT
>JANIIA010000191.1:62961270-62986075 GCA_027478495.1 Erythroxylum alaternifolium
AATGTAACATAAATCATGGTCATAAAATATGTTTGCATTGATTAAATCACACAATTAAAATAAATACATAATAAAAATAAAAAGACCCCCTTTTCCCGCAGCTGAATTTTCTCTCCTTCTTCCTTGCCACTGTAGCTGATGTGACAATTTAATAAGCTAATTTTTGGTCCATTGGTACTGTTCAGATAACCTTTCTATTCACGCCCAGCTTCTTCTTCTTCGTTCAACTGCTGTCTTTCTACAGTTGCTTCACTCTTCTCTTTCAACTTGTTAACGCCACCAGCTGCTTCTCCTTCCTCCAGCTACTTGCGTCTTCATTCTTCTCTTTGCCACCGGCTCACTTCTTCAACTAGTTCAACGTTTTTGGTGTCTACCTTGCGTCAACCAGCTGCTTGTCTCCATTTAATATCCACCAGTTACAACGTTCACGCCAGCTTCTGCGTTGGATGGTGGAGTGCCACCAGCTGCGTCAACGTTGTTCACGTACTAGCTGCTTCGTTTTATCTCCACCAACTGCAATGTTATTTATCTCCTCCAGCTCAACATGTCTTCATCTTCACTAGCTCAACGTTTTTGCTTACACGTCCTCCTTCTCCACCAGCTATTTTCTTGATTTTATGTCTACCAGCTGCAACGTTGTGTGTGGAGAGTGTTTTTTTAGGTAGGCTTGTGTGTGAGAGTAATTATGAGTGAGGGCTATGTTATATTTTTTTCTAGTGTTTCGTGAATGTATGAGTGGAAGATGCGTAAAATGGGATGGGGTTAGCTTGATTTTGGTGTAGTCAAATGGAGGCCTTTTTTGTTGTGTTGTGCGTGAGTGGTAGGAGGATGGAGGCTAGGTTTGTCTTCATATGTAGCTTGGGTTGGATGGAGGCTGCTTTGGTTGTGAGTGGCATGAATAAAGGCTTTTGCATGTGTTTATGGAAAATGGAAACAACTACATAGAAATGAGGGTGGTGTAGGTATGGAGGTTGTAGGCGTAGAGGCGTGGGTGTGCTGGTCTATAAAAGCTACCTTGTCTCTTGTGCGTGAATAGAGGTTTGTGATTGAGTGGGGGCTGCTTTTGGAGTGGAGAATGAGATGTTTCAATGTCAATTTCGACAGTGCATAAAATATAAATGGTGACAATTTAGGAGCTCAAATTTTATCAGTATCTTCTTCTTTCAGTTAGCTTCAATATAAGACTTTAATCATGGGATTTTGCCATCTAAGTCAAAAGTTATGATCAAAACATCGTTGAAAGGTCATTCTGACGATCCAAAATCTAACGCAAAGTTTGGGAATTTATTTCTCCTAAATTCCAGCTTAGAAAAATCTGCAATTGGTCCTAAAAAAATCCGTCAATGAGTCAAGAGTTTAAGTATGAAATTTCAGAACTTTTGGCTAAACTAATCTCGAGATAAAAATCCCACAATGACTAAAGGTCAAGTTTGTCAAAAACTCAAAAACAATGCAATTCGAGTCTATTTGTTTTATTTTTGCATTTTACGTCAACAAACCTCGAATAATGCTAAAACATGTTAAACAAACTATAGATGAACATAAAATGAACATAAATGACCCTGAATTAAGTCCTAAAGATATATGAAAATATAAGTGTATCAAAAGGCATAATCCTTTGAAAGTTAGAGTACACAAAATCATCGTAGGTGAAGAGTGACAATGCAACTATAGAGGTCATTCTTTCATCATGGCAACTCTTCCTCCTAGTAGACTAAATTAAGAGGTTAAAGATCAAATCTCTTACAGAAGAATAGCTCCAATATACTTACAAACATAAAATATTTGCAGATATTCAAGGCATTATCTCAAATAGTACTATTAAGGAAAGTGGCATAGTTTAATAAAAATTTATTTATGGATAGGGATTTAATAAAGGCTCAAAACTTTGGATAGGATAAAAGGTGACAATCTTAGCAATATTAACTATAAACTTTATAATATGGTTCTAGAAACCTTAAACCATTTTTTTTTACAAATGTTGCTACTGAAGTACTTACTGAAATCTAGCTTTACAACATTGCAATATCAAATGCTTGGACAATAGCTAGCTAAATATAGTGGAATGGGCTATGCAAATAAAATTCAAACATAAAGGTGACTTGAAGTTATTCAAATTGACTTTTAACATTATGCCAAAATACATTGAATTAGAGAGATTTATATGGTTAATGATATCCACTCTCATATGAATCATGAAATGGCTGCTAATTGGAATATTCCCTAACAATAGTAAGACACTAAAACCAAACTTAAACTCTAAGTGATTCAAGATAAATGATAGCAACATTAAATCTGACATTCAGGTCCCAAGCAAATTTGATTGCAAAAGTCATAAATTTTGCTTTTCTGTTTAAATTCATATCATCAAGCTCTGTCTTTGGCATTTATTTCTCTTTGAGAAAAAATCTCTAATTTGTTATTATCATTTTAATATGCACTTTTCTTTTGGTACTTCAATAACTTATCTTTTATCTTTTAAAAAATATATAAGTTAATTTAAGTTTAAATATTTAAAGTATTTGATATGAGATCAAATAATAAAATAGAAATTTGCCAAAATACAACTAGGAGAAAAAAAAGGATAGTTCCATAATTTTTATTTTTATTTTATATTATATTCACAATACACATGAGAGAAAAAGAAAGATAATTTCATAATTTTATTTTCTTTGTTTCATATTATATAATTGCTTTATTTCATCATGCACTTAGATTAATATAAACAATATGGGCGTAGCTTTCTAACTTAAGATTATATTTAAAAATTACGTGTTAGTGACTATAATTGACTTTGTTGAGATAAAATTTCCTAGAAATAGGAAGAGGTTTGATTTTTTCCTTTATTGATTATAAAATTTAACTGATACCACGATGAAAAGAAAATTATGGCCTCTAGTTGTAACTCGATAGCTATATTTTAATTCTTTTTTATAGTTAAATAAATGCATTATAAAAGAAAGAATTAAGTACAACAATAAGATATGTTACATAGGAAAAAGAAATATGACAAAAGCAGCTAGATCTTTAGATAAGTGTAATCACGAAAGCAAGATTAACTTTAAGATCTAACTTAGTGCAAGTGCCATTTGTTGCAGATTAGCGGGGAGAACAAGGATTGGAAATTTTTTGCAATATTTATGCTTTTATATATGTAATCAGCTTTCTAAGATAAGCTTCCATAACCATAGTTTCTGCTATAAACAAGCAATTGTTCTTTTCATTCCATATATAGTAAAATAATGCTCCATAAAATGCTTTGAATA
Organism: Erythroxylum alaternifolium; assembly: GCA_027478495.1. Classification (NCBI taxonomy): domain Eukaryota; kingdom Viridiplantae; phylum Streptophyta; class Magnoliopsida; order Malpighiales; family Erythroxylaceae; genus Erythroxylum; species Erythroxylum alaternifolium. The sequence goes on from JANIIA010000191.1 coordinate 62,964,537, forward strand.
TCTTACTATCAGCAATAGTATTCATTACATATATAGTAAAATAATGCTCCATAACATGCTTTGAATATCTTACTATCAGCAACAGTATTGAAGTGGTATGGAGAATCCATTCTAGGATTTAAGAGCAACTTGTATTAGGGAAAAAGAGATTAAATAGTATAAGGATGTGTTCCATAAATGTGATGAGAATATTTAACAGAAGAATAAATGATCTAAGGTTTTTAGAGTTGCATCATAATATAAGACACAATTCAAATCTGAAATAGGATATTTTATGGAGTCCTCGGTACTAAGCCTTTGATATGCTAAAAGCCAAAATATAAAGGAATTGGATAGTGAGATAGCGTGGTCCCAAATTAGCTTATAACTAAAATTTCTAGCATAGAAATCCATAAGCGTTATCTTGTAAGATTTGGCAATAAACTTGCCATATTTATCCAATATTAAAGTCATTTTATCTTAGATAGAAGAGTTAAGAGGATATGTAGGCAAGTTAGATAGGAAAGTCTCCTTACTTATGAAAGTGTGAAGAGGACAAACCTAAGTGTTGTAATTGATAAAGACCTACATCTTTGTATTCACATGAATTAAAGATTTTAGGAACTAAAATTGCATTTGATCTATAACAGGAGTAACAACATGCCAATTATCAAACCAATAGAAGGTATTACATTCATCGCCAATTTCATGTTCTATGAATGGATGAACTAGTTCCCTCATTTTTAAAATTTGAGTGAATGTCCAAAAGATGCCAGGGGAAGCCTTGAGCTTCCAAATACTCAAACCTCGTAGGATACACTTATGAGACCATCTCACTCATAAGTTTTCACCTTTTGAAAAAGTTTCAAGAGTTGCTTAATGAGCATTAATTTGCTCATAGTTCGTATAGAAGTTATGTTTCTAAAGTTGCTTAATGAGCATTAATTTGCTTATAGTTCGTATAAAGGTTATACATAGTCCCCGTTCATTTTAGCTTAACACACTGAGCTCCATTTCACTTTAGGGAGTTTTGTTTTTTGTTATTTCCACTTCAAAGAAAGTCCTTAGAGTCTTATTAATGTATTTCATTACTCCCTTAGGCAAATGTGAGATCTAGTATGTACATAAATTGCTTGAAATGGAAATGGTCAATTAGAGTCTACCATTACTGGATAAAGAATTATTGCACCAATTATTGAGTCTACTTTATATAGAATTCAAGAGAAGAAAGCACTCACTCTTAATTAAGTTTCTCACTATGATGGGAGCTTAAAAATATTAAAAAGGAAATTGATATCCAATTAAACCTTTAAAGCTAAGAGTTAGAGCTAGCAAATAGTATGAAAGAGCTTTTAAGTTGGGGTTAAAAATTAGATCTATAATTTCTTTAGATTCCTCTAAGGAGCAAACTAGTTAAATAAATTTATGATGGTCACCATATATTAGTATTAAATCATCAACAAAGGAAAGTTGGAATATCTTTAATCTTTACCACCAGTAATGGTACTTCAAGTTAGGTCCCTTTCTAATTTTCAGCTTAGTGAGCCTATAGAATACTTCCATATAGATGAAAAAAAGGTATGACCATAGAACATCACCCTTCCTAATGCCTTTGTGAGCTTTGAAAATGCATGATGGTTTAATATGAATAAGTATAGAGTAGGAGATAGAAGTGCTGCAACTGGTGATCTAAGAGATAAAAAGTTGAGGAAGTCCTATGGCTTAAAGAGAATCATAGATAAAGCTCCAACTTAAGGAGTTAAAGGCCATAGTAAAGTCTATATTTAAGGCATAAATCTTAATGGATAACTTGGAGTTTTAACTTTTCAACAATTCTTGAGAAAACATGATGTTATCACCAATGTTCCTATTAGGAACATAAGCACTTTGGCAAAAATTGATGAAATCAGGAAGAATACTCTTCAATTTGTTAGCCAAAATTTTTGTAATCACTATATAGATTACATTAAAACATGCAATAGATCTATAGTCATTCAAAGAAGTAGGATTGGCAATTTTAGGAACCAAACACAAGAAGATTTTGTTTAACTCAGTAAGAATTCTACCTTACTTGAAGAATTATAAGACAATATTGATTACCATAACTCTTATTTGATTCCAAGTGTATTGGAAAAACTTGACATTGTATCCATTAGTTTCAGGCACTTGGTCAAGTGACAAGGAGAACAAAGTGGCTCTAAGCTCTTCAACAATGACCTCTTTTAGAAGTCTTTTAGATGCGTCAACAGAGAGGGAACCTTTAAAGGATTTTTAAGCTCATTAGAAAAATAAGAAGTCACTTGGGGAGTACCTAACAATTCTTTAAAGTGGCTATGATCTAAATCCTTCTAATTATCTTGACTAGAGAATAAGTTTTCTTTTAGACCCATCAGTGTAAATATATTATTACAGTTACCTTTGGCTTGAATCATCCTGAAGAAGAATCTTATTTCCCTCCTTTAACCAACTAATACTTGATTTTTCCTTATTTGATAATGATAAATATTTAAAGCTTTAACACATTTCCTTAGTTTAATGGATTCTTGAGCTCTAAGGGTAATATCTATTAAATTAGTAGGTAGTATAGCTTTTCAATTGATGAGGGCACTAAGTTCTTCACTTTTGCTTCAAAGCATAGGATCCCCATTCATCCTCTACAGTTTAATTAGCTCCATTCTAATAGCCTTTAGCTTAGAGAGACATTTATTAGTTTGGAAGCCTCTGATTTCACACTTGAGTCCCTTAAATAAAGCATTGTTGAAGGAGGGATGCCTAAGGAGTGAATTGAAGAGTTTAAAAGTAGCTTTCCTTTTCTCATCTTGAGGAAAACACTGAACATAGATTAGGGAATAGTCTGAAATGAGGTTATTGCCAAAATTAACATGGCTAAAAGGACATTTAGATAAATATTTCAAATTTATCATACACCTATCTAACTTTTTCTGTTGGAACCATTCTTTGAATTGTATGTTTATCCAAGTATATAATATGCTAGAATAATTCAAACTAGTTATCTTTTGTCTTTTAGTAATCTATAATAACTCCTAAAGTTAGGATAGTGGTTTCTCCTAACCGCTTGAGCTTTATATGGAGATACAATGCAATTGAAGTCTCTAGCTACAATCAATGGGTAGGAGTTATTATCTGCTAACATCCTAAGATCATCGCAAAGTTGCTTTCTTTGAAACTCAAGATTAGAAGCATAGATCATTGTGATATTGAGAGGATTCATTATAAGTTTATCCAATAGTTCATAGTGCAAATATTGGTCAAAGCATTTCCAACATCTAAGCCCAAAGTAAGAAGGATTCAAAAAATAATTATTTTAATGTTATAATAGAATTCATGATTGTTAATTGTTATCCACCTTTTATCAAAATAATTAAAGACCTTTTTGTAATATATCATACTTGATTTTGATTTCAATCAATCCCAATCAATGTGGCTTATTAATAAGAAAAGGTCCTTAAAAGTAGATTGTTTAAAAGGGCTATTAAGGCCTCGTACATTCCAAAAGAGCAAATTTATGAAAGGGAAGAACAAGATCCCTTTGTTATAGTTAGGATCACGAGCTAAAGATAAGCTAGCACTACAAGGTTCAAGATCATAATTACTTTGTATAAGGATCACAAATCTATGATTATTAATAGCTACAGAATCAACATTAGTGATATTGCCAATTTTTAAAAGAGGAGTTCCACTAAAGTTCACATAGAGTTACCAAATTTACTAGAGATGTTCAGTTTACCGGATCCAATGATTGGTGGCTTAAAACTAATAGAATTAGGCTTTTGTGTAACTTTTTACCCAACGTTTGTGTCTTCATTTTGTCTTCAGCTAACACTGGTAAAGAAGCAAGAGTTAAGGTAGGATTTACCTTTGTTGCATTTTCCTCAATTTCCATCCTAGTGCCAGGTTCCTTTTCCTTAGCTTCCTAAACCTGCACTTGCTCTTCTTTTTTTTCGGGTTTTCAAACATAGGAAACCTTGAAGGAGTTTTTATTTTGGTTCAATCTCATTATCTTGATTAAGTCAAGGAGTTCAGTGCCCAACTCAACCTTTACGCGTACTCTAACATGATATATTCTCAAAAGATTAGTAGTGTTTTTGTCCAAGCTAATAGGCCTACCTAAAACACTAGCAATATAGCTAATTCCTTCTCCAAATCAATATTCAAGTGGTACAACATGAATGGTTACCCAAATAAAGATTCTTGGAAGGCTTGTCTTATCCAGGGAGGTACCTGGAGTCTATTTGGTAACAAAGAGAGGCCTTCAATAGATATGTCATGGTCCAAGCTCTTGGATCCTTTGGGCGTTTTCAGTATAACCAAACTTGAAAATGAAGAGTCCATTTTCAATTATAAAGACCTTTTGAAGACCAAATTTCTTCTAGTTTACTAGAGCCTACTATTGAATTGAGGGGAGGGGAAGGGAAGTCTTTTTTTTTTCAAGAAACACCCTATTAAGGCAGCGCTCCATTTCTTAGCTCCAATATGAAGAACTTTAATGGGAGGAAAGATATGAGAACCTTGAGTAATAGGTTGGACGTACTTCAATTGCCCAATGCCTTCAGTGTCTCCTACTAACCTACACCATGAAGTTTTATGTGACTTCTCTACCTTATCATCATTCTCCGTTATCAAAGGAAGAGACAAGGTTTTAGAGATTGTAGTTAGAGATGGCAGTGGGTTGGCCCATGGGCTTAAATTTAGGTATTTTCAATAAACTAGTCCATGGGCCAAATCAAGCCTAGATCGGTCTAACATCCAACTTTTCTATGCAAAACGATATCGTTCTACTTAAAAGAGTTAGGTCTCAGGCAAGCCTAGGCCTAAGTAGCTCAGATTCGGACTCAATTAAAAAAAGATGTTATTTTATATTTTTAATTTTTAAAAAATTAACAAGACCGGCCTATGTGCTGGCCCTTTGCCATCCCTCATTGTAGTGGGAGGAGAATGTTTGATGAAGGGATTAAGGGGGGGTAAAAGCAAGGAGAGGGATCATAGGAGATAATGAGAAAGAAGGGTGGTTGGGAATATTCTTTCCCATAATAGTAAAAAACTAGCTAAGGGAAGGGCGCGAAACAAGAAAAACAAAGGTGGATTACCAAATAAGATGGGGGTGAATCAGGTTCAGATAAGTCGAGAAAGAGAGAGTGGTGAGGCTAAAGAGAAGGGAGAGCAAAATGGTGAGCTTTCGTTTCTATGGTTAAATAACTATATTTTGATTATTAATTTCAAGAACTAAATACATTCCATATAATAACTTATTGTTCTATTTACGGTCTTTTCTCAAACATGCAAGATGTTCGTTGTTTAGGTCTTTTAAAATATTGATGCAAATTATGATATTGTTACAAAATGAAATTTGGCTCTTAAGACTTTGATATGCCACGTTAACTAAAAAATGCAAGCCCTTCAGGTTTCATTTGTCAGAATATGCACCTCAAACTCTATTCTGATTTGCATCAGAACCTAACTTGAACAGTTGGAACCTATGAGATTAGCCGATGAACATGTTTTTTGGTAGAAAACTCTGTTCTTGTTCTCTTGCTTTAGGAGATCAAAAAAGATGTTCTCAAAAAACATAAAAAGGAAAGGACAAGATGAGAATGATAACCTGCAAACACCTTTGACATGTATGACAATTTTGCAGCTATCTAAGGCTCTCATCATAGTGATGTCCCCCTTCAACCACATTTATCATAAGAGTAGAAGTGGTCAATTCACCAAGGAGGTCCACACATGCACGATGCCACAATCTGAGATATTTGAATCGAATGGGTCTTGTTCGTTATTATTTTACTTTTCTTTATTGTTTTGTTTCCCAATTACATGCGAAAGTAGAGATATGTTATCTCCTAAAAAGTACCAGATCAATAAAAGACAGTGAATTGTCTTGCAAACTTTACATTATTAGCGTTACTTTTCTTAATCTATTCTACAGCTTGATCGGGACCAAACATTCATTTACATCTCAAAAGAGAGCTTTTTCCCTAGCGCATTGATTTATCCTCACAAATCACGTGTTACATTTGCCACATATGTTCGGCAGCTTGGATCCCATTCATTTGACAACGCGTTGGATGGCACCATTGCTAGTCTGCAGCAACTTGCACATGACATTTTTTTATTAAAGAATCAACATTTTGATAGTATTTGTAGTCTGCGGTGACTTGTACATGTCATTTTCATTAAAGAATCGAACATTTTTGAAGTCATTATAGTCATTATGGTCCAGACAAAAATACTCTGCATATCATAGATTATCTGTGGGACACCTGGATATTTTACTCAATATAAGCTAGATGATCATAAAGATTACTAAAATGAATACTCTTACACCCTTTTTTATTTATTAATTATAACTGTGATACTTAGAACTTGGAAAGCATGTATTTGGAGACGACACTTGTTTTCTTACTAGAAAATAATAAAGCTTTAGCGAGACTTCTAAATTTTCTCTCCTCGTTCTTCAAAAGAGGTCCATCTTCTTATTTTACTCCATTGTAGTTTGCTGCGGATTATGCAAATAGATAAACTACAACCCTCTCAGCCTCCACGAATTGGCAATCTGCAGAACACTATGTTAAGCAAAATATAGAAAAGTTGATTGTTTTGATCATTGAATGTTAAAAACTCGTTGGTTTCATCTTGCGAAAGCTAGATAAATAGCTTTGTTCAAATTGGGAATTACAAGTTGAACAATGTTTAATTAATAAGTGATCGATGTGGGAACTGATTGCGTGAATCAAAAGAAAAGAAAATAATTATAAGTTCAATAACTTCAATGGACAGTGCAAAACATATTTCTTCTCATGTTATAGAACAAAAACGCGTGCATGATCAAATATTGCATGATTGTATCTTGTCTTATTTGTTATAATTACATTAAAACTTTATACCAGTGTAAAAGGAATAATGCACAGTGAAGTGAGGAGATGATCAGAACGCAAACAGCTCTAACTTTGAGGGAAACTGAAAGAATTCAAGTGGAGAGTTAATGATTGTTAGATAGTTTGTCTATCGAAAAGCAAGTCTTGCACTAGAGATTATGGAAGCTCCAATACCATTTTATAGACTTGGACACCATAGTTGAAGTCGACAATATAAGGAATTGACATCACACTAAAAATATGTGACGCAGATGAACTCATTAAGTTGGTATTTTGGTAGGTGCTGAGTCTAAAATGGATTACTACTCAATGTAATTCTGACTTTGATGAACCTTATTAGGTAGTGTTTAAATAGGCGCCGTTTTGGGCCGTTAGAACCAATATGACATGTTGCTTTCGCTTGAAAGTTTGAACTTTATTCAGAACTTAAGATAGATATAACTTCATCTTTTACATGTCAAAATGGCCAGTTGTTGTTAGTGTTATATGGTGACCAAATCGTACCATCTCAATCGCAAATGGAAAGTAGAGGCCTAAGGTGATGAAGGTTTACACGGAACAGAACCCATCAAACAATTTGGGGCTCATTGCGTTGAAGCTGACTATTTATGCAAATGTTCTGGTCCGAGAACTTCAAAGATGGGCCTTCACTATGGAAATGGGATAAGCTCAGGTCTCAATGTAGTGAAATGGAAGCTTGAAATTGGGCTCTTTATGATTGTCGAAGCACCACCCACTCCGGACTCAAAAGTGCTTGAAAAGTTGAAATTGCCAGTTTGTTACCGCGAAGTGTTCCTCATCTCAACTTCTTAAGTAGTCAAGTCGCAGTAAAAACTGTTTAAGTACAAATTTGTTAATCTAAACAGTAAAGAGTAAACGTCAATCTACCATTTTACCTGAGTCACATGGAAACTGAGCTTACCGTGATACGGGGGTAACATAACACTTCTGTTCTGTCCGCTCCATTTGGGACCACAATAAACTTGACACTGTTCTCAAAGGCAGCACAGTAAAACCACCAATGTCTTTAGTCCGTACATTTGCAGACGTCGGCCTTTTTGCCTTCCATGTTGACCATTTCTGTACATTCTTGTGCTTTTATGCTCCAACTTGTATTTTTCACTTCCCTCCTCCTGAGTGCTGACTCTCATTGTAAAAGATAAAAAAGAGAAAGGGTTGGTGGTCGTTGTTTGGGACAGCTGGGCACCGGTTCCACTGCCGTCTGTTTGGCTTCTCTCCAATTTTGAAATTTTTTAATGGACACCTTAATCCGGTTAGTGTTATACAAGCTTGTCATCAGTATTGGCTAATTACGTTTTAACACTCCCATTAATAAAAAGTCCAAACCTATAGGCGGAGATTTCGATATGAAGCAAGTTAGAATATATCCAGATAAGTCTTTGATCTTTCCTTTCAAGTTTTGATCTTGATCCAGAACTTGCATCATTGTGGAGTGCTGCATCAACTATGGCAGCTACTACAGAATCACTCTTGAGAATTTCCCAGAAAGTCTTTGCAGAAAGTCAGAGTCTTGATTTGAAGAGTCAGGTTTTTGGAAGATCAATAATTGCCAGGGGTATTCCTTGCAATGGAAGGAAACAGAAGAGAAAGGTCAGGGTTGGTGTGCAAGCAGTTGCAGGGGCAGATTCTAAGGGTGTAAAGAAAAGTCATGATGTTAATTTAATGGCGGGTTTTGATGCGGTGGCCGAGAGAGAGTTGAGAGAAAAAGGGTTTATGGGGTTGAGGAGGACCAAGCTTGTGTGCACAATAGGTCCTTCATGCTGCTCGCTGGAGGATTTGGAGAGGCTGGCATTGGGAGGGATGAATGTGGCCAGGCTCAATATGTGCCACAACACAAGAGAGTGGCACCGTGATGTTATTAGAAAAATCAAGTGGTTAAATTTAGATAAGGGTTTCTGTGTTTCCTTGATGATCGACACTGAAAGTAGCCAGATCCATGTGGTGGATCATGGAGCTCCTTTCTCTCTTAAAGCAGAGGTATTTCGTGAGAACCAACCTCCTTTTCTTGGACCTTACTACATAGTATCTCTTAGGCCTTCAAGCAAATTCGTGATAGCTTTTAAAAGGTGTGAGTTGGTTAATGAATTCTAAATAAGAGCTGACAACTGTAACCCCATACTTGGTTTTTGATAATTACTTTTGATTTTGTGTTACAATGATCCATTCTCTTCAAAATCATGAAAGAAGGAACAAAAAGTAGTGGTTCTTAATAAATATTTGACCTCCTTGATGCATCAGGAAGGTTCAGTTTGGGTATTTACAGCTCAAAAATTTGAGGGTTCTCGTCCATTTACTGTTCGAGCAAACTATGAAGGGTTTTCCGAAGGTAGCATATCAATTGCTCACTAATTCAACATATTCATATTTCAGCATTCAGTGCATGTAGGAAACTTACCATTCACAAAATATAATTCAATGATCTGCAGGCATCATGGTGGGTGATGAACTTGTTATAGATGGTGGAATGGCAACCTTTGTAGTTGTTGAAAGGATGGGGAATGATTTACGATGTAAATGCATAGATCCTGGTCTACTTCTACCTCGGGCCAAATTGAGCTTTTGGAGAGATGGGAAGCTTTCCTATCAAGGTCTACCAACCCTATCGGATAAGGTTGAAATATGATTACTCTTGTTCACTCAACAATTTATTCGCCACGTCTTGATTTATTTTTAGCTTAAGAATCTCATTAAACACGTACTCTCAATGGCAATGACACAGCTTGATCTCTTACTACCGTTTTCTTGGCTCATCTAAAAAGCTAGTCACAAAATTTCAGGACTTCACTTCAGGTTGTTCGGCATAAAAACTGTAAAAGTAGCCCTTTTAAGGGTCTTAGAAAAAACAAAAGAATGGAAGAGGACCACTTTTTACTATAATTGCTTTCTACTGAAGGTGTATAAGCTTTCCTTGATTTTGGGTTCTATTGATTGGAATAAAGACATGACACAAATTAAATGTTAAGCCAATTAATAGCTTGACTATATAGTAACCTCTTTTTGATATCCAGTTCCCTCCTTTGATTCATTGGATTGAGTACAAAAGGAAGCACTCTTAACTTTGAAGATCTTGATAGTGATATTTGCTTATCATGACACCCTGTAGTTTGTCCTTTGGATTATTTTACAGTATTGCTAATCCTAGCAATTGTATTATCACCCACAGGACTGGGAGGACATTGATTTTGGAGTTTCTGAAGGTGTTGATTTCATTGCCATGTCATTTGTAAATGATGCTGATTCTGTCAAGCATCTGAAGAATTATCTTTCAACCAAATCATCCAAGTAAGTGCAGCAGATATATTTTATATAGTTTTATTGAAATCGAAACTGTTTATCCTTTTCTCTTAATAAAAGCAATTGCGTTAAGCATATTAATTGTCTGAAATAGGCATCACTCGTTATGCCTACTTATACTAAGTTGCCAGCTATGTAGATATGAAGTTGCTTTAGGTCTTAAACCTTTAGAGTTCTCTGCTGAATAAAACTGTAGACTGCTGCTCATAGTGTCTGAGATTAAAACTTGAGATTTATGAAATTGTTGTCATTTACAGAGAGATAAGAGTACTGGCAAAGATAGAGACCTTGGAGTCTCTTCGGAAACTTGAAGAGATCATAGAAGCTTCTGATGGAATCATGGTGGCTCGTGGTGACCTAGGAGTGGAAGTTCCACTTGAACAGATACCAACAGTCCAAGAGGAAGTAACTCGTACATGCAGACAGCTGAACAAGCCTGTGATTATAGCTTCCCAACTTCTAGAGTCGATGGTTGAATATCCAACCCCAACACGAGCAGAGGTACACTCATAAACTAACTACTAAACTTCAAATAGTTGTTATCCATCTCTCCCCACTCCCATCCCTACCTTAAGGCATGCCTGTAATGACAGTTGGAAGATTATTGTTGTAATGACATTTTCTTTAACATGGAAAAGGTTGCAGATGTTTCTGAAGCAGTTCGGCAATATGCTGATGCAGTAATGTTGTCTGGTGAGTCGGCTATAGGATCTCATGGACAGAAAGCTCTTTCTGTTTTGAGGATGGTTAGCAGCCGAATGGAATCATGGAGCCGTGTGGAAAATCATCAAGTGGCTTCCCATCAATCTGAACTTGGCGTTCCCTTGCCTGATCGTATTGCTGAAGAAATATGCAACTCTGCTGTTGAAATGGGTAACTTCAGTTTCCTTTGGTGCTAACCTTGCATATGATTGCAAATTGGGCTTTATAGGTAGTTATCTATCATCAAAAGAAAGTAGTTAGTGGTCTGAAAAAGATCAATAAATTCGCGACTCAGATATCAATTGCAACTCTTTTCATCCCCAGGCTTCTTTTCTTGCTGGCATTGTAGAACTCATATAAGATGTAGACTTAAGCACTTACGTTAGTATTAGTTTCTTATTCTCATTGGTATGCTTTATCGGCAGCTAATAACATAGGCGTGGATGCCATCTTTGTCTATACGAAGCATGGAGAGATGGCAAGGCTTCTGTCTCGTAACCGTCCAAAACCTCAAATTTTTGCCTTCACGGATGAAAAAAACGTTCAAATGGCATTCAATTTGCAGTGGGGAGTTATTCCTATCCTCATTGATTTGTCCGATGACATGGAAGCCAACATTTCGAGAAGCATTGATCTTGTCAAAACAAAGGGAATGGTTAAAGATGGAAATTCTGTCCTGATGGTCTCAGATTTGCCTCCAACTTGTGCAACATCATCTGTATTCCAATCAATCCAGGTGAAGAACATTGATTAAACGGCTCACCTCTCATCTTTCCAATGATTTTAAATCTCTATGGTAAGTGTTGAGAGATGGTGTAATGCAGCTTGTGAAAACTACATCTCCTCAATAGATGATTTACGAGTAATGCCTATCTTGGGACGTAGATTTGAACTTGCAATATTCTCTATAGAGAAGAGATGTAGTAATCAGCAGATTGTCTCTGCTGCCATAAATTGTGCTTTATCCTAGTTGAGAAATGAACTTTTGGTTTTACTCATAGTTGCAAATGTTAGATTTTTATTTTACCTTGGAATAAATAATTGTTTGTTCTATCTTTTGATAGAAGACAATTTGACTTCTTTACCTCCATAATGGCATTCCACAAGGGAAGAATCGAAGCCGAAAAGATACAATGTCTTACTGAAAGCTTTCTCGAGTGTTTTTGCTCAGTGAGCGCCCTAGCGAAATTGGAAAGTGCAAATAAGCAATGATCTCTCCTTATTATGTGAGGGGGACTGAACATGCAAGCCAAGTTAATTTAATCCAATCGAACGTAATACCAAAACTTTTTGAGTAGATCTTAAACTGGCTTGTACCTGATGAAGAAGCTACTCGACCTTATAAAACTGTTGAATGGTTAACTGAACTCTCTCAACCTGTAGGCATTTTCAGAATCACAAATGTTCCTGCAATTATGATAATGGAGGAACATCAGATGCGTACTCGATAATTAATCTTTGTTTGTATGTGAAGAACTTGTTAGGTACCGTAAAGCAGCTGAAACATTACAAGCAAGCCGACCTAAGGTGGTCCATGAGGTAAAGACAGTTTAGGCCTCAATATCCATGGCGTCTAGTGGAACGTGAGGCTTTTCTTTGTGCTCCTTAGCGTATGTATACGCCCACCTTTCTCTCCATTAACCTAGTATACTACCTTAATATGGACAAGTATGAAATCTTGTAGGTACCCAGAAAAACTAAAAAAGGACTAATGGCATAAGGCCATTCATGAATGGAGTCAACTTTTTCCCTGGCAAAAAGTAGACTTAATGATTGATGCTGGAGAAGTATTGAAAATTTTTATTTGAGATAGAAAAATATTGATTTTTTAATCTATATTTATTGTCACTTTAAGACTTAAAATTTGTCTATTTGGCTAATTTCTTTGAAAAAATCAAGCTTTAGGTGTAAGTCCTCAACAACTCTGCAACTAACAAACTCAGATTTTATTTATTTATTTATACTTTTTAATTTAATAAAAAAATTATTTTTTGAATTTTTTTGCATTTGTTTTTGTTTTTTATTTTAGTTTCTTTAGTTTTAAATATTGATAAAAATTACTTCTATGTTTTTTCCATAATCTGATTTGTTAATATTAAATATATATCATTTAATAATTTAATTTTATATTATATTTAATTGAATAAAACTAATTACTATTAACTTTTCCTAGAAGCAAGATTTAAAAGAATCGATGAATATAAAAAAAGCTTAATTGTATGAATTAAGAGTCATTTACTTTAATTAATAACTTATTTAAGTTTTGTCGCTAAATTTAATAATTATTCATAAAATGATTAAATTTAAAATATCTTCCAAATATATAAATTTTAAATAAAATTTTTATTTAATATTTAAAATAAATATTAATGTATAAATAAACAATTATTTATAAATTATTTATTATAATATAATAAAACAATTTTTATTTATAATTTATTAATAATATATGAAATTAAAATAAATTTAATTAATTAAAAATTATTTTTAAAATTTATCTAATATAATTATCACCAGCAATACAAAATAAAAACTAAAAACTAAAATCTTCAACCTAAATTATTCATTTCGATATTACAATTACAGGATTATTAAGACTTGACGAGTCAGGAGATACTGCAGTTGCTCGATTAATTTAGTCAATTAATGAACACTCTTGCTTTAAACGTTGTGGAGAAGCAAACACAAGTTCAATTACGTCACTCAACTCAACTTCTAGCCACAAAAACCAACTTCGGATACGCACAGTTTATCGTGCACATTAGCATATCATCTCAAATCTCACTAGGATACGCCTATTGTTGCCACCAGCTTCTAGGAGCTCTGGCAACTACATGTTTCTCTCATTTTCTTTGCTACCAAACCGCACCGAATAAACCAACAATGGCCTCCCTACACATTCTGAAGTCGACCATTTCTCCGTTTCCTTTGTCGGAACAAAGTTTTCGCGGGCGATCAGATTCCAGGAAAAGTTTTCTCAGGTTGAGAACTCATGGAAAGAGCTCCAGAGTATACTTGGAAAGGAAAAATCTTAGAGTTTGGTGTTCTTTACAAGACGACGATACTAAAAGAAATGGCAAGTTCCGTAATTTTTAAAGGATTACTATATTTGTTTGTGACATTAAGTTATAATTTTATGGTGTTGGTTTCAGTTTATGTATGTTCATGTTAGAAGTGTATGATAATATTGGTTTTTAATTGGAAATTAGCAGAGTAATGACTTTAAAGGTTGGTTCTCTCATGAAAGTTTCAAACTTTGGATGGGATAGGAAAGTAGCGTAACTTACGTACTAGTTAGTGTTTGTGTTGAGGACTCGGGATTCTTCTAAATGTGATTTCGATTAATTAATTAATTAATTGAATGTTTAACGATGGACTAGTTGTTGATTCCAAGTTACTTAATAGAGCTTCAGTTTTTGGACTTGGGAATTTGATGGGTGATTTCATAAGTGGGTTATGTCCTATGTCAGGTCAGGAGCCTCCAGAATCCTTGTTTATGAAGGAGTTGAAAAGAAGAGGTTTGAATCCCAATTCATTACTTGAGGAAACCACCAGGACCAATTATGGACTGGAAGATGAAATGAAACTAGGGGAAGAAGACGGAGGTTTTTTGAAAAGAAATGCGGTCTCAACTAATCAAAAACAAATTGATCAAAATATATCGAATCAAAGGGAGCGTTCTATGGCATTGAACAGCGAAGGACTCGAGGTTTTCTTCGGTTGCCTTAATCATTTATTAACGTACCGCAGAAAACAGATACTTTGACTTTGGTTATGGTAGCAATTTTAAGGGGATTAGATCCTATGTTCCGGTTATGATATTTTTATCGTATTGCATTAAATTTCTTCTACATATTTATATGAGGTTCATATGAATATGTGGGTAAAATTAAATGATATCAGGTTGAAGTACAATAACCGGAACAGAGGATTTCATGTGAATTTTAAGTCTTCCGAACTAGTCTTAACTGTCAAAAATATGGTTATTGCCAAATGGTCTTCTGGTTTTTGTAGGGCGCTTACGACATTGAGTTTTAATGTTCAATGTCTCGCTTCTAATACTTCTTTTTGCTCATTGATTACTTTCTTTAACTTTGATCAACTAATAGTAAGTTGTCTATGAATTATCCCAAACTGGAAGTGGGGTTATCTTTGTTTTCTATTTACATTTATGCAAGTTATCATGGACTTGCAATTTTCATCTCTTCAGGGTTTAATTCCTCGAGCTAAACTTTTGCTCTCAATTGGAGGGACATTCTTCTTGGGATTTTGGCCACTGATACTTGTAACAGTGGCATTCTCTTCTGGTCTCTACTTTGTGAGTTATCTTATCATTCTTAAATGCATGGTGTTGCATACTTTTGAAGTTTTTCTATTTTCTTTTAAGTTTTCCAAGGTTTTCTAAAATTCACACACCTGATCACTTTTATGTCGATCCTCACGAAAGCACTTGATGTAAAAGATTAACTAGCAACCTTTGTCAATTCTGCTTTGTTTCATTTGAGTTGTTGTAGTCTGACACTGCCGTTATTGATAAATACATCACTTTCTGGAGGTGGCTAAACAGTGAAGTGGACTGAAACTTTGAATGTGAAACTTCAACATGTATATGGTTTTGGAGTTGTTCTGTTGGGGCTCCATTTTGTTGAAGGGTCACAAACATAGTTCTGCAACCAAAAGTAGTAAAGCATTGGAATTCAGATCAAATTAGTTGATTCTTTGTTGAGTATTTGAGATTTAAACCATAATTGCAGTGGTAATCAGAGGAAATTAAGGTCTCAGATGAAAAATAGGGCAAGGGCAAGGGCAAGGGAGAAGGCTAGTTCTACTTCATCTGTTGTTTGACAGTTTCAGTTTGGATCAACTAATAGCCAAGTTTTATTGGCTATAGCATAATAATTGTTGAGGATATAACGAACTTTTTAACTACAGACTTAAACATGGCTTCTTGACTGTTGTAGTTATCCCTGGTAGCTAGTAAAGAACTAGACTTTGTGATCCTTGCTCTGTTTTGGTTTCTTGCTTTGCTATCTTTCACCTATGCTAACTAAGTTCCACTTGTCCAGTTGCTTCAGTTTTCAAGCAATTGAATACCTTTTATTCCTAGTTGAAAGTTTGTACTTTAGACAAACTATAACTCTGGATCATACTTTTGGTGTTGTGATTCAAATAAATGTTTTTGCAATCTTATTCTGATAGCTTTAAGGTCTGTGTCTGGCAAGTATATATGGATTTTAATTTGCAGGAGCAATTGAAGATTTATCTGTTTCTAACTGTTGATTTAAATCATCACTTTATTGGATAAGCCTCTACCTCTTTGTGAATTTGATGATTATGAGTGAATGATTGGCTTTTAAGAACCATATTACAGGCTGATACTTCTGTATTACCTTGTCTAGAAGAAACTCGATGTTTATTTCCTACCTTTGATTTTTCTTTCCTTGTTTTTGTTTTCAGTATTTTGGATCAGCTTTTGTCCACGATGCTAGCAACAGAAATGTGTCACCACCTCCATATATCGATCCGTATGCACTCCTGGAAGATGAAAGAATAGCATCTCAAGTAGCTCCTACATTGAAGTAAAGGATCAAAACTACCTATACAAAGACTACGTCTAGAAAGTCATTTACATGTATCAGTAAAATACTTCCTTTACCCTGCTCATTTTTTTTTCTTATGTATATACTGTAACACTTACTTTTAGCTGACAACTTATCTAAAATGATAGATATTCGGTTTCTATTTCTTTCTGATGTTGAATTCACGTGATATATTTAGTCATTTAACTAGTAGTGTTGAAGTCTTTCGGAAATTGAAGATTGTTGCTGCAATTTTTTAAGCTGATAAACCTTTGATTCTGACTTCTGAGAGTTCGTGCAATGCTTGGAGCAAATGAGGAGCTTCGGCCAATTTTAATGTAGAAAAGGGACTTTAGTTGTTTACTCGTTAGAGGACCGTCTGTTCCAAGTTGGGGCAAAGTCGATTAACTAAGGTCTTGTTCATTTGTTTCCTAGTGGTGAACAAGGCTGCATTTATCATCCTCTCTGGAGAAGGCATTTAGGAATGGAATTTGAAGGTATTATATGTTCATTGAAGTATCTCCTGGAGAAGGCATTTAGGAATGGAATTTGAAGGTATTATATGTTCATTGAATTATCTCATTTTCCAAGTTAGAGTGGAGCATTTGAAGCACAGTAAGTCCTAGAAGTATTAGGAAATGTAATCTAGAAAAACTGAAAACATTAACATTTCAAAAGCACAATAACCGATGTAAGGAAAATTATCACCTCCAGAACCAGAAGATTTTTTAGGTACTGATTATGGGACACAGAGTATCAGGGGGTATTCATTGTCCTCGAGCGGCCACACAAATCCGAGATATCTAAGAGACCCCTTAATACTCTTCACCATCATCGTCTTCACCCTCATTTGATTCAGTACCAACTTCTTCATAGTCCTTCTCAAGGGCTGCAAGATCCTCACGAGCCTCAGAGAACTCTCCTTCCTCCATGCCCTCACCAACATACCAGTGCACAAATGCGCGCTTAGCATACATGAGATCAAACTTGTGATCTATGCGGGAGAACACCTCAGCAACACTGGTGGAGTTAGAGATCATGCAAACAGCTCTCTGCACCTTGGCCAAGTCACCACCAGGGACAACGGTTGGTGGCTGGTAGTTGATACCACACTTGAACCCAGTTGGACACCAGTCAACAAACTGAATGGTGCGTTTAGTCTTGATGGTGGCAACGGCAGCATTAACATCTTTTGGCACAACATCACCACGGTACATAAGGCAACACGCCATGTACTTGCCATGCCGAGGATCACACTTGGCCATCATAGATGAGGGCTCAAAGGCGCTGTTGGTGATCTCAGCTACTGAAAGCTGTTCATGGTAAGCTTTCTCTGCGGAGATCACTGGCGCATACGAGGAAAGCATGAAGTGGATTCTCGGATAGGGGACCAAGTTGGTCTGGAATTCAGTCACATCCACATTCAGGGCCCCATCAAACCTCAGTGAGGCCGTCAAGGAGGAAATTACCTGAAAAGTGCAGACGAGCTATTTAAAAATCTGGAATACTAAGAATCAACCACTAAAAAATCCAGAATGCAGGCATTTACCTGAGAGACAAGCCTGTTAAGGTTAGTGTAGGTAGGCCTCTCAATGTCAAGAGAGCGTCTACAGATATCATAAATGGCCTCATTGTCAAGAAGCACGGCCACGTCAGTGTGTTCCAGGAGGGAGTGTGTGGAGAGGACACTGTTGTAAGGCTCAACAACAGATGTAGAAACCTGAGGAGAGGGGTATACAGTGAAACCCAGCTTGGACTTCTTTCCATAATCAACAGACAAACGCTCTAAGAGAAGGGATCCAAGGCCAGAGCCAGTTCCACCACCAACCGCATTGAACACAAGGAACCCCTGGAGACCAGTGCAGTTGTCAGCAAGCTTCCTTATGCGATCCAAGCAGAGATCAACAATTTCTTTGCCAACTGAGACACCAAAGGCAACCATTATCAGAATGTCAAAATCAAAATTCAATGAACAGCGGAAACCCAAAGCAGCTCATTACTGGTATAGTGGCCACGGGCAAAATTGTTGGCAGCATCTTCCTTGCCGCTGATAAGCTGTTCTGGGTGGAACAACTGACGGTAAGCTCCAGTCCTGACTTCATCAATGACATTGGGCTCAAGATCTACAAAGACGGCACGAGGAACATGCTTCCCTGCACGAGTTTCACTGAAAAAGGTGTTGAAAGCATCATCACCTCCGCCAACAGTCTTGTCACTTGGCATCTGTCCATCAGGCTGAAGAAGCAATAGATGCGAAGATTAAACAATCTAATTTAATAAAAGAAATGAACAAATAGAAATTGAAACTTGGTTCGAAATAAAACTTAAATACATCATATACAATCCTCTCTTTGAGATAACAGAAGAAACATCTAATACAGATCCAAATAAAAAACACAAAGCAAGGAACAATATTCAAGTTCCAAACTGTCTCAATATAATTAAAATTCCCATGGGATTTGAAACACAACATCAGAAGCAAACAATCACAAGCACAGAACAACATTGCAAATGAAAGTAAAACGAAAATGGACGCTTGCAAAGTGGATAAAAATCAAAACTAAACCCACGTAGGAATGAGCAAATCTAACAGAAAAGATGAAAAGTTTGAAAGAGAAAGACAGCAAACCCGGATGCCATGCTCGAGGCAATAGAGTTCCCAGCAGGCATTGCCGACCTGGATACCAGCTTGACCAATGTGGATCGAAATGCACTCTCTCATTGTATTTTAAAGAAAAGCTAACAATAAAACCCTTCAACAAACAACGTCAAAAAGTAATACAAAAGAGAGAGGTCTGTAAGGAAAACAGGAAGGCGTTTATCAAGACGCCTCCTTTCTTCTCTCTGGGAGGTGTATGTGTGTGGAGTGACCGAGCCTACCGGGCGCTTTTATAGGTGATGTTGGTTAACCAGTGGTTCAGACAATGCTTGTTCATGTGTTTGAAGCTCTCGAAAACAATTGGTGCTTAGTTAACAATGATTACTTCTTGGAAAAATTGTTGCCACTCTGGGCCGGCCAGCTAAGAGGTGGGTGGCCGGTTGTCTTCTGTTTGGTGATTTCAGTCGTTCATAATCTTAATCTATTAGATTGAATGGGGTCTTATTTGGTACGATTTTACGGTTGATTGTGATAGGTTTCTTGTTTGGCTTCTCCGAATGTTTTTTTTCCCCCATAAATAATTTAGTCATAGGTTTTTTTCCCAATAACGTAAAGTATTATGATGCAAATCCTACATTTTAAAAAAAATCAAAACTTACACAGATATGGTAAATAAGAAAGTGTCACATGTTCTAAAGAAAACTTCTTTTACGTCAACAGTCTAATGCATTACATTATTGCATGTTTTAATCTCTTCTTCCTAATTTACTTGGAAAGTATGGTAATAATTCCTGTGTTCTTAATTTAGTCTCTGAAAGCATACCTTATAATTTCTAACAGAAAATGGATAGTTTTTAACAAAACAGGTATATTGATGCTATGTCGAAGAACCAGAAACATATGGAAGCATTCAAATATATTGTGAAATCCAGATCGTAAATACTGATCTAAATAAGCGTAAACCAAGTTTTTAAGCTCAAAACTCATGCTTTCCAGCTACAGTATTGAGTTTGCCTCCTGCAGGTTTCTAAATGTTTTCACAATGTTGAGTGTTCTGTCCTATTTTGAGGCTTTCGATAATTGTATACTCATTTATAATTCGTAGATGACGAATAAGTAAAGACAAGATGGATGAAGCTTTTTTAGAGAGAGACACGACCGTGTAGAGTGTTACACGCCCTACACGCCCATATCCTTAACTTACACGGTCATATATATCAACCATGTAAGAACAAATGCGTGTGTAGAGTAACATAACCAAGGGCAGACCCAGGATTTGAATAATGGGGTTACACAGTTTAACTGAGAATGTATTACAAGGCATACTTAAACTAAGTTCTAGATTCACATCCATAAGTAAAGCACAACATGGAAGGTAAATGCACAAATAAAGTAAAACAAAGACGACATTCCACTAACCTGTTACAAAATTCAATAATAGAGTATCTTGACTCTCACATAAAGGCTCGCTAGGTTCTTGTGATGGTCTAGCCCCCAACAGCTCAATCTCCATGTCTTCATCTCCATCTTGATTATGAGAATCCTTCAAGATAACACACAATCATCGTCAATAAACTTAAAAAAAAACAAACACACATGCGCACAAACACGCTAAAAACATAACACGGAGTCATCCAAACTTGATCGTTACCTTTACTCATTGCTACTGCGACGAGGTTTCATATTTTGGAATTGTCTTGCAATATCTTTATCAGATACACCTTCAAAAAAATCTCGCTCCACATAAGTGACTAAATTATCATTTAAAAATTCATCACTCATACTATTACGAAGTTTGTTCTTGATGTATGTCATTGCAGAAAATGCTCTTTCAACAGATGTCGTCGCCACTGGAAGAGTCAACACTAATTTCAAAAGGAGATACACCTTTGCATGCGTCAAATGCTTCTTTAACTCAACAAGCTTCATAGAAAACTCATTAAGAGTCTTTACACCCCAAAATCTTTCATCACTTCTGACAACATAAATGAAATTTTCAAGTTGATACTCAAAGTATAATAAATCAATACTTGAAAACTCATTAGGATAGAATTCAGCAAGTCGCAACAACTTCTTGGAATCAAATGCAACAAATTGATTTTCTGGGTGAAAGCATGACATGCAAATAAGAAATTCCTTACTTGCCTCATCAAATCGATCATCTATCTCCAACAAAATTTGATCAATCAAGTTAAGAAAGACTCCTACTCAAAAATGGTGGTCATTAGTCTCTTGAACTTGGCCACGTCTATATCTCCCGGGAAGAACATACATGTCATCTATTTTGGGAACACCAATGTCATACTTAGCACAAAATGAAGTAACCTTCTCCAAATGACCATCCCACCGTTCATTTCTAAGCTTTTGCAATTGTTTCTTAGTTACAACAACGAGTGCCATAGCATTCACAATATCTTGCTCCTTTCTTTGTAAAGCCAAGTTCAATTGATTTGTAATCCCAAAAATTGT
>JANIIA010000191.1:62986175-62996942 GCA_027478495.1 Erythroxylum alaternifolium
GGAAGTAATATCACTTTCACTTAGTCTCTCCAATGATGTTTTGGTATCACCTTCTTAAACATAAGTAGTATTTACTGACGGAGATGAGTGATATTGTGATGCTTGAGTTGGAGTGGCATTTGGAGTAGGAGCAAGAATTGGTGTGGGAATTGGTGCTTGAGTTGGAGTGAGAGTTGGTGTGGGGGTTGGAGTGGGAGTTAGAGTAGGTGTTGGAGTGGGAGTAGGAGGAGTATGAGTGGGACTTCGTGTAGTAACTGGTGCTTGAGTTGGAGGGGGGATTTGACTGTGAGTTGGTGAGGGAGTTGGTGCTTGAGTTGGAGTGGGAGTTTGAGTGAGAGTTGGTGTGGGAGTTGGTGCTTAAGTGGGAGTTGGAGTTGGAGTGGGCGTAAGAGGACTACGAGCAAGACTTAGTATAGGAATTAGTGCTTGAGTTGGAGTGGGGATTTGAGTGTGAGCTAGAGTGGGAGTTAGTGCTTGAGTTGAGAAGGAGTTTCTGTAGACTCTTCACGCCTTCTCTTTACAAAAAAATTTATAATAGTCGAATCTTTTATCCGCTTCATTCTGAAATCAATTTGACATATATTTAGTTTCCACCCAAGGAATAAGCGTTCTAAGACCATTGCATTATGGTTTTGCTATAATTATAATAGATGAGGTAACATTCCATTGCCAGTAAATAGATTCAAAGGAACATTTAACCTTTTGACAACACCACAACAACTCCTCGCCATCACCATCGAAAATAGCAGCGACAAGCCAACAACTTCGACAACACCAAAATAATAACGGCAACAAAATGGACAACAATAAAAATAAACAACGGCAACTTACAATAACGACACCTACAATAACAATATAACTTGACAAATGCCAACGACTCTTATCAACACACCAACAACACAATATAAACCGACAACAACACCCAACACCAACAACCACCACGACAACTGCCACAAAACAACACTATGTAACCAAAAACACCCCAATAAGACAAAAAATTCTCTAAACTTCAAATTTCTGTTCAAAATTACCGAATTAACGCATTAAACTGACATTAAATTCACATATGAACAAAACCCCCTTATCAATTTCAGCATTTAAACCCTAAATTGAAAACCCCTAATTTGAAACCTAACATTTAAACCCCTAATTTAGAAAATCCCTAATTCGAAACCCTAACAATTAAACCCATAATTTAGAAATCGAAATTAACCTTAAAAATCTCAAACCTACTTGAAATTAACCTTCAAGTGTTTCGCACCTTCAATAGAGAGGGAGAAGACGAAGTGACGAACAAATTAACAATGGTGATTGGTGTGGCTGTGCTGCTGTGGCCTGTGGGCTAGACTCGTGACTCGTGAGGCGTGGCTGCGTGGGGAAGGAGTTGGATTGATGTTGATGAGTGACGAGTGAAGTGAAGAATGAAGAGTGAAGTGAAGAATGAAGAGAGAGAGAGGGGGTCGAAGAGGTCGGCAGAATGGGAAAGGAGTTGAGTAACTTGGGTTCTCAATTTTTTCTTACATTCATTGCTTAAGGTAAGTATAAGTATTAAAACAACAGAACAAAAAGCATAACAAGTTCTGTAGCGCAGTGATAGTATGTTTACTTTGTAAGCGATAAGTCATGGGTTTGATTTTTGCTGGGGCTAGAATATGGGTTTTTTGCTTTTTTTTTTCATTTTTTTTGAACTAGGTCAGCCCCTGAACACACCCCCATGTGTTAACTTAGATGGCCGCGTGGATCAACCATGTAAGTCTCTATAATCATGTGAAGAAGGACATGAGGAGTGAAAACATACGCAATCGTGTACACACATGTGTTCATGACATACACAACCGTGTGTGCAACCGTGTATATCACTATGATCGTGTACATTTGTGAGTGAAGCAATGCTAAAGAAATAATGTCAAATGTACACGGTCATAATGAGACACACTACGTACACTGTGGAAAAACCTATTTCGTGACATAAAAGAGAAAAATGTGTTGATTTTGTATGAGTGTATGACCATAACTTCCAAAAGTGAGTAAAAATAGAAAAAGGATAAGTAGTGTTGTATTCTCATCCTTATTTTTAATTCTTTTTAGGATTGGTTTGAGAGTTTGCTGATTGTTGCATCAACTTTGGTTTCAATCTTGAAACTTTGTAAGACAACTTTTGTTGTAGGGTAAGAGATCAATCTTTGTAAATCCTAATTTGAATTTATTAAATTTGTTTATTAGTTTGACCTATAGTTTTTCCTATTCATTGGAGGGTTTTCATGTAAATTCTGGTACTTGTTTCATTGTTTAATTTCTTGTTCTCATACTGATTTGTTGGTTAAAGTTGAAGAGTATTTTTGTTATTAATATTTAGTTGATCTTTTAGAGAGTTTTGTTAGTGTCTCTTAACAAGTGGTATCGCAAACATCATGATGGAAGGTAGAAATAGCTCTATGGTCAAATTGACGTCATCAAATTACCTTACTTGGAGGCCCATAGTGGAGGACCTTTGTATTACAATGATCGTTTTGATCCTAGTGATGTGGACAAAGGTATGAAGAATGATGTTCCTTTAAAACCTAAAAAGATGTCAAATAGAAAATGAGAAAAGATGAAGCCAAAAACCCTGGGCACTATTAGACAATAGATTGATTTTAGCATATTCAACCATATGTGTCAAGAAATATATCCTTTTGAGCTATGGAAAAAGTTGGTAGGACTCTATGAAAGAAAGATTGCCCATAACAAGGTCTCTTTGATAAAAAGGCTTGTGAACTTGAAGCTGAAATTTGGAAATTCTGTATAGGAGCATTTAAGTGATTTCCAAGATATAATCAACAAGCTTACTATAATGAAGATAATTCTTGATAACGAGCTTCAAGTCTTATTCTTGTTGAATTTGTTACCTAATAACTAGGAGACGCTGGTGGTGACAATTAGCAACTCAGTTCCTGAAGGTGTGTTCTCTTTTGATGTAATCAAATAGAGTATTTTCAATAAAGAAATCAGAAGAAAGGAGATGGGAGTTGACAATGTGCAAACTTTTGTGACATAAAACAAGGGAAGGAACACAAGCAAGATTCCCAAAGAGTATGGCAAGTCTAAGAATCGATTAAAATTTAGATATGACAAAAACATGAAAAAATGTCACTGTGATAAGCCATGTCATATTAAGAGGTTATGTTATAAGTGAAAGAGAGATAAGAAAAAAGCAAGATCATCAAAATGATGAAGATGATAAGAATACAACTACAACAACTTTAAGCACAAATGATAGGGTGTGTTTAGTTTATACAACAAGTGAATGTTTCATGTCAGCAATTCAATTTTTGAGTGGTTGATTGACATGAGAGCCTCTTATCATTATGTTCCAAAGGTTAAGTACTTCTCAAATTACAAAAGTAGAGAATTTGGGAGTGTAAAGATGAAAAATCAAAGTTTTGCCAAGATTGTCAATATAGGTGATATCTGAGTTCAAACAAACGTCAGATGCTTACTGACTTTAAGAGATGTACAACAAATCCCCAATCTAAGGTAAAATCTATTATCGGAGAATGTCTTAGATCAAAAAGAATTTTAGCACACTTTCAAGGATAAAAAGTGGAAATTGTCCAAAGGAGCAATGATTGTTGCTCGATAAGAGGAATGTTGCTCATTGTATAAGACACACTTAAAGGTATGTAGTGGTCAAGAAGTATACACAGTCTAAGAGAAAACTTCTCCAAATTTATGGCATGGACGATTGCAACATATGAATGAGAAAGAATTAAAGTTGTTGGCTAGTAAATCCCTTATCCAGTTAAGAACATGCTTAGGAGTTTGAAGATTACTATACATTGCATGACATTAGACATGAAAAGACATAACCATGGACTCCACAGCATAATGGTGTTGCTGAGAGGATGAACGAAACAATTGTAGAGAAGGTTCGTTACATACTCAAAATGTCTATGTTGCCAAAGAAATTTTTTGGGTGAAATAGTCCGAATTACAGTCTACCTAATTAATCAAGTTAGCTTAGTTCCATTGTATTTTAAGATTTCTAAGAGAGTGTGCACCGATAAAGATCTCATATATCATTATCTGAGAATTTTTTACTGCAAGGTATTTAAACACATACCAAAGGATCAGAGAAAGAAGCTTGACCTAAAGGTGATATCTTGCATCTTTGTTGGATATGGTGATGATTGGTTTGGCTTCATACTCTATGACCTAGAGAAGCAAAAGGTAGTAAGGAGCCAGGATGTGGTATTCTAAGAGTATCTTCTAAGAGGAGATAAGTCATCACATAACAACTTATCATATGATATTAATAATTCTTCAACAATTTCTTCTACTATTGAGCAGTTTACAGGTGAAGGAGATGAAGTGTGTGATCAAACACATGTTGATGATGAGTTATATGAACTACATCCTAATAATGTTGAAGATGAAACATAGAGGATAATGAGCAGGGGGAACAACTGGATATAACAGCTAGTGATATACAACTTCGAGGGTTGATTAGGGAGAAAAGACCTTCTACAAAATATCCAAGTTTAGAATACCTATTGATTATTGTTGAGGGGGAGCTTGAGAATATGTAAGAGATTACATTTGACAAAGATCTCTGGCTTGCAACTATGAAGGAAGAGATGAATTCTCTGAATAAGATTTATATAGATATGAATGGACTTGATATGTTGACTAAAATTGTTCCTAGAAGCAAACATGAGTTATGTAGTAAGCTTGCCAGGATTCTCTTAAATAGATGATAGAGAATAACGTTTCTTCCCCATAATTGGATTGGAGGAGGGGATTATTGAGTGTTCAGCCTTAATTTCAGGTTCTCGGTGATCATAGACACCTTTTATGGTTCCTAAGGATGATGAAGAAGTGAAGATGAATGAAGCTCTTCTAGAGAGAGACACGGTTGTGTAGGGTTCTACACGCCCATGTCCTTGACTTACGCGAGTATCTGTATCAATCGTGTAAGAACACACACCCATGTCTTAACTTACACGGTCGTGTAGCTCAATTGTGTAAGTTTCTAAAACTGTGTGAAGAAGGATATAAGAGCAAAGACATATACATTCGTGTACACGCTTGTATTCATAATATACATGACTGTGTTTGTCAACCGTATATCTCATTGTGACTGTATATATTTACGAATGAGGTGGTGTTGAAGAGACAAAGTCGCTTACACGATTGTGTATGTAACTATGTACGATATAGAAAAACCTATTTCATTATATATAAGAGAAAAATAGATAAGTTTTGCAAAAAAATAAGATCATGATGTTCAAAAGTGAGAAAAAACACAGAAAAGGCAAATATTGTTATTCTCATCCATTTTTATTATTTTTTATATTAGTTTGAGAATTTGTTAATTGTTACATCAATTTTGACTTCAATCTTAAAAATAGACAACTTCTATTGTGAGTGAGAGATCCATCTTTGTAAATCTTTATTGAAGTTTAGTAAATTTGCTTGTCAATTTGACTCATAATTTTTTCAAGTTTTCCACATAAATCTTAGTATTTGTTTTTCAGTTTTTTATTCTTATTCTAATTTGCTGGTTGAAGATAAAGAGTATTTTTATTGTAAATATTTGGTTGATCTTTTAGATAATTATATTATTATCTTCCAACACATAAGACTGCATGTAACCTGATTTATAAAAGAACTAGCGCGTGTTGTGTTACCCATTTCAGAACAGATCGCATGTCTGAATAGATATGACATGGGGTAACCTTGTACCCGTACATATGGTTTAAGATTTTCTACTTTCCCTATGAATATCAATTTAGAATTAACTTTGGGGAATTTGAAAGTCTCCTTAGACTTCTGCCTTGGTTATTCCAAATTATTTACCAGTCAGTTCCTCGAGAAACTTCATTGAGGCAATCATATGACGAGGGTGCTTACAATTCTTGATTGTGATTGATCAAATCTTCTGCAGAGACACAGTTGTTTTTTTCTTCTCGATCTCTTTACCGAACACTCAAGTTGCTGGCTGTGTGCCATTCCATGCGCGCTGGTCATCTTCGAGTTCATTCATCTTCAGGCTACGGCTTCCTTGCAAATATGTTATCCCAGCCCAAACGCCGCGAACAAGTAATATGCTGATGAATACTACACTTCCAAGGGTACAAACCACCTAAATTTGAAACACAAATGTACCGAGAAATGAGCAATAGCATAGAGTAACCGGAAGTAACCCATCATAGACCACATTACTAAGAAACCCAGCCTACAAAGTTTCTGTTTCTTATCGGACAGTAGATGGCAGCAATCATCTGCAATAGAATCTTTGGAATATAGTGCCATAAGGCTTATAAATCACAGAACCATGCAACAGCCTACCATAGCAACATCTTAATACACATGATCTTAAACCTTGTTACCATGCACAAGGCGACAACATTGATTCTTTATTAAACTGTTACAGGGCTTTCTTTGAAAACAATGGTTCTAACCTCTGGATCCTTCCATAAATTAATACACCAAAAGGGCAAAACTAAAATGATGGGTTTGTTTGGTTTGAAAGACTTAATATTAACTTCAACATTTTATCAGTTTGGGAACAGACAGAAAAGATAACCAACACGATGAGTCAAATTACTTACAGTGAGTTCCAGGACTAACAAGTTTGGTTACCTTTCCGTCGCTTATTATAAATAGATTAGATGTTCTAATTAAGTGACAATTGATAACTGAATGCTGTGTCACTCTCAGACAAATAAGGGAATATCTGCAGAAGACTATTTTTACCTGATAATTATCTTAACCGTGATAGCAGTAATTGGTAACATGATAATAAGATGGTACAAAAACAAGCAAAATTGACAACATAATACCGTGGATCTTTATAGAGAAGATTTAGCATTGCATACCATAAACAGAAGTACAGAAAATCAACAACATAAACAAACAAGAAGAATAACAGCATTGTCTTCTTGGCATTAGCATCAGCATCAGCTTTTTTTGTGTAATAAAAGAACTTTCAACCACTTTGAATGTTGACAAATCACATCATTCATGCGATCAAAGTACACATTTAGTGCTCTTTTTCAAGATATGAAAGGTTCGAAAACTAAGTGCAAACAGCACTATTTATTAAAGCATTTACTCTCCTTCTACTCTACTCTTGCTCTCTTGCTTAAGCATAAATTAATTTGTAATATTAGCTTCATGATTGCAGTGACAACACCCAACAGTTATGGGACTAGAGCGACTTCTTCAACCATAAAACTGAGTTCCTATTGCATATGATAACATAGAAAATCTCAATATGAGCATCTGCATCAGACTTCCAGACTTATTAAATTGCAAGTGATAGAGATCACAATTTGATCTCATAGTGTAGACTACACACAGTATCCAGCTACTGCTCCAAAATACAATGTCCATAAGTGATTCCCAGTAAATTGATACTCCAACCAAGTTCAGCACACGTTACGCACTCATCTTCAATGACCGATTTGCCTAATTTCCAAAAATCTAGTCAATTGTATCAATCCACCAGTGGTGTACGAGAATTTATAAACCATGAGGGAACACATAAGAAGGCTAGAACCCCACTAAACCAATGTGGTAATCATAGATTAGCATTGAACTTCTCAGATCAGACTCGAAAAGGAGTGTTAACTTGAAGATGGGCAAGTATAATATTGGAAAATATAGATCAGGTTCCCCCCATTCACAGTTATGATACTAACTCCTAAAGAGAAGCATAAGATAGATTGCTATCTTTATGGGTGCAGAAAACTGTTAATATAGGTAATTAGAATCCTTTTTACACTGATAGGGAGAATGGCATTTGCCACATAAACAGAGCTGAAATAAATTATGAAGCATTACCTCAAGAAATGCTTTCGCAATCCACAACAACGTCAATATGAGCACCCCATTTACAGAAAACCCCACCTACGCCGAACAAACACAAAATTTGTTTTTTCAATCTGAATAAAGAAACCCGAAAGGAAAATGAAATTAACATCCTTTCGGCGATAAAACTACAATAAAAATGAAGTTTACCAGCTTTGTGGAGATGGAAACGGGAAGAACAGAACGCACGGCCTTTCTGGCTCGTTTAGATATCTTCCTGAACATGTTTTGGACAAATCTAACCAGCAGATCCAAGCTCCTATCTTCCTCTTCGTCTTCTCCATCCTCATCCTCGTCATCCTCGTCATCAACGAAGTGGGAGTTGATCGAACGGCTCCAATTGCGAGGATCATCAACAAAGTCGCTACCTTCAGATGGAAAACCAGATGCCCGTCTTGAAGCTTGAAGAGGGAAGCGATTAAGAGGTGGTTTAAAAGAGTACAAATTGGCAGCCAGTTCAGAACATGAAACAAAAGCCCGAAGAGTTATATTGCTGTGATGGCGGCGGCGGTGGGGCTGACAGAAGCAAGAGAAATAGGGAGGAGAGAGAGTGACACTAAAAAACATGACAGCTACTGTCTTGCAACTGTTACCTAGCAACAACTGATAAAGTGCAAGGTATTCCAACAAAAGGGTGGCCGGCCGGAAATTTGATCAAGGCGACGAATTGGAAGATGGGAAGGACGGACTGGTGGAGAGTTAAGCAGTCATACAACTGCTGTTTAATGTTTGTATTGAAGCAGTTGTGGTCACTTGTGTCACTGTGTCAGGTTGAAGGTCGACAGAGAATCGTCGTTTTCTTAGGCGAAAAACTTATTTTTGGAACTCGAATTTATTGGTGTTTTTTTAAAATATTATTCCTTTCATCTTAGTTCCGAACATTGTCAATCATTTCAGGTAAGAAATTTTGTTAACATCTTCCAATTTCTAACAGAAATTTTAAAGGGAATTAAGAATTTTCCAAGTTAAATTAAACAAATGCCTGCCAATAGTTAAATTTTAGCATAACCAGCCACCAAGCACTACTCTCGGCAGAATTTGTGTAAAATGGAAGAAAGAGAACTTTAGCTACTACAACAATCGCTAATCTTTTGAGTAGGTCAGATATTTCACTCGCTGTGAACATGGTTCCACGGGTAGGCAATCTCAGAAGAAACAGACACCAAACCGATTCGATCATTTCCGCTCATGCTCAACAATTAAAGCAGACCAGTTTGTAAAACTCTTTAACCAACTATGCCTCTTTCATTCTCCAATTAAAGCAGGAAACGACAAAACATGGACATCATAATCACTTAGAATTTTTCTATCCATCTTATACTAAATGATTCACAGTATAATATGACTTCTTACAACTACCTGAACATATTTTCTGAAAACTAGGATTATCTGAATACAAGTAGCGTAGAAGCTAAAATATTTTCCAGGTGCCACTTACTGATAATACTTCATGAACAACACATAAAACTTGATGAACAACACATAAAAGGGCAAAAGGCTTTATTGTACTATGGGAAATATATGACAAAAGGGCATACAAACTTGGTAAACTCGAAACCCATAGAAACATTTAAAGTATTCTCAAACTGGTATTTCTCCCTAGCTGAAGATCTATCGATCACATGCCAATAGTCAGCACACCTATATAGTCTATCACAAAGTTCTTACAAAAGGTTTCACCTTCAGCATCCAAGCATGAATAACATATACTTGTAGACCCGATTAGGAGTTGAATCCACCCAAGTTACAATTGAGTGAAAAATTCCGGCGAGGTAGTGTCCGGGGAATTACTTGACCAGGCTGTCCAAAAGGAGATGGAAAACAAACCCCTGGGAAGAGATCATAATCTCCACCTATCATAGGACCAGGAATACCAAGTGGATAAGGGTCTCTTATGATCGGGAAGTGATAGGGCCTATAAACTGGGTGAAACATTTGCCGTGCATTGATATCCCTTTTCCTCTTCTTCTTGCTCTCCCAACATGAAGCATACCTTTCTTTCCAATCAATCATTCCCTGTGCTCCATTCCCAATACCAAACTCTTCTGCAACTTTCTTCTTCCATAAATCATTATTTGAGGACAAGTACCTCAGCTCTGAACAAACACATCCCATCCTAGAAATGTCAATACCAGGAAGTGACTCCAGTATCTTGAGCTTCAGCTCAGTTGGAAGGCGAATCAAACATGCGGGCAGATCCAAACCAGCCTTCTCGCAAAGGTCTATCAACAATGGCAAAGCAAGCCCATCCTTCACAATTTTCCAGAACTCAAAAACTTCACTTTCAGGGTATGTTTTGGACAATACATCACCGTGGTTCACCCTATCTTTCTTATCACAATTTGCCCAAACCAAGTCTATGGTTGGTGCAAACCTGTATTCATTTAAGCAGACCCTATGCAACCCTGAGCTACCATTCGACAAAGATCCATAGACATTGAGAAACTGTCCCAACTTCTGAAACTTCAAAACAACTGACTCAGAAACACTGTTACCACCCAAAAGTTTAGGAAGTGTATACCAAAGTGTCAATGTAGACGCCCTAGATGGCCATTCCTCTGGCAGGTGAAACCCCTCAACTTGCGCAGCAGACACTGGATCAAACGCAGCGAAACCAGATTCCAAAAACACAGCATGAATTGCAATAACCAAGAGCTTGTGGTCACCGCCATAATTACCTAATTCTTCTCTCAAAACCCTCCTCAAGAAATATGGCTCATAGAATCTAAAACCAGACCCAGCATCAATATCCATGCTCTCTAAATCATCCAATTCTAGGGTTTCCGGGGTTTCTTCAATCTGGGTATTAGAAACCGTATCACTAATTTCCGACCCTTTACCTCCTACACATGAATGCCCAATTGGGGTTTCGTGTTTTTGAACCATATTTCCACCTAAAGAATCAGACTTTTG
>JANIIA010000191.1:63001119-63014744 GCA_027478495.1 Erythroxylum alaternifolium
CCACCCTCGCGGGGCACGAATTCGGGTATCACTGTCGATATCGGGTTCGGGTTCAGCGGGAGTTGGGGTGTTACAAGTAATCCTCATCAACATCATTTTCATGTTCCTCTTCTGTACTATTTGATTGAGATTTAGTTGATAGATGTGCATGCATACTAGTTGTAATAGTATCTTCAAAAATATGACACAAGTTTAAAATTCCTTACATCATTTTTTCTTGAATCTATGAGCCATTTTATGCACCTATAATGATAAAAAATATGAGAATAAATATTATATAATATGATATATTAATAAAACAAAAGACATATTTTACATTGAATAGATTTTTCCAACATTCATTTGTAGCATTAAATTCACCAGTAAAAGAGTTGTAACCGATTCTAGTTTTTTTGAGTAAGTTCTTGAAATTCTTCAATCTGACCCTTAATCCATTATACTTATTCTTCAATTGAATATTAGTATACTCCTTATTAAATTTTGTTTGAAGCTTCGCTTTAATATTCTTCCAACCAGATTTGGAAAAGGTAGTAGTCGTTCAATTTCTCTTCTTCAGTTCTTCAACCATCAAGGAGATTAAATACATCTCTATAGTATCATTCCATACCCCGTTTTTTTTCATTTACTTCCATACAATCATTGTAATCATTCATATTGTTCAAGTCTTCCATCACTAAATGTAATAACATATAAGTAACATCAATCACAACAATTTCTACAAAGTATTAAATGCTAAATATGGTTCAGAATAAACATGCGACAACCATAACAATTTTAAAAAAATATTTGGTGTCTAAAATTGTACACAAATTAGATTTATTAAGCAACAATAAATAAATTAAGCTACTTTTAAAGGGATAAAGCCAGCCTACATATGTAATATAATTTTGACTATCTACACAAATTAGATTTATCTATATAATGGGTGGGATAGGAAAAGAATAAGCTGAAAATTATATGTAAAAGTAAGAAGAAGAATAGTAAATAGGAAATATGAAAAAAAAAATCTTTTTGCAAAAGAAATTACAATTCTAGTTTACGTTAATTAATTAAAATTATTTAAAAAAATAACAAAACTTAAAATAATAATAAACTGCAATTTCTTGGTTGTATAACGTCTCGAAGTGGCTTAAATCATTATCACTGATTCATTTACGTGACATTTCAGTTTGCAACTTGAAGATCTTGAATTAACAAATCTATTGGACTTTTTCTAGAAAGAGAACACTTTTCGACCCATCGAAACCTAGAAGCCAATCAGTGGGTGTTCTGAATACTAATATTCCTCGTGCAACCAGCTTAGCTTACTCATTGTGTTATTTGTCATGATAGATGTATGTCAAGCAAAGCACCCAGATATACGTGTTCCTTTGTTTATCAGAATTATAATAATTAACCGTGTGATATATTGGCTATATATATATAAACAACACTGAGATAGCTTGTGAGAAGTGAAACTACGTGCACAAGCTTATTTTCAAGTACCAATTCAGCAGGGATATACTATAATTCTGTGCAAAAGAGGAAAGATATTTATATGTTTTCTTGACAAATATATACCATAGAAGTCCATATCTTTGTGAGAAACGAATATATTACACCTACAGTTCTGCACATTTAGGGAAGATAAAAAAATCCGCATTCAAAATAAACATTGAAATTGTAAAGAAAGGGAAAAGAATTACAATGTTGTAAAATAATTTCTATCGTTGATCCAAAAGGGGCCAAGACTAGACAAGTGATGCACTAGTAATTGGTTTCAGTAAGTGCACAAGAAGCCTTCATGCCACATTAAATGACGTGAAGACAAGAAGGCTTCACGCTCTAGCCACCCGTGCTCTACTCCATGCTACATTAAAGATGTGAGGAGTAGCAGAAAAGCAGAAAATAGCTATAAAGATGTGAGGCTAACGAGAAAGCTAAATGACGTGAAGTTCAAGAATAGAACAACTACAAAGACGTGAGAAAGAAGAAAACAGCTATAACTGTCTACACTTTAAAATCACGTTAGGAAGAAGAAAATAGTTGTAGCTGTAGCTGTAGGTTTTAACAACGTTATTTCATAGTTTGTTAATGGTTCTGTGTTGTTCTTTATAAAAGATCAGAGCTTTCCACAAAAAGTTGAAGTTAGCGTTATGTTTAGTAGAGGAGATAGAAGGAAAAACTGAAGAACTGAATCACATCACACGAGAACTTATTCTAGTCAGAAAAATTGTTGTTCAGAGGAAGAACGAGAGTGAAGCTTTTGCTTAAAGCAGAAGTTGCGTCGTTGCTTTTAGTAAGTATGGCTACATCTATAATACTGTTATTTTCTTTATATTTCTCTTTCTTTTCACGGTTGTGTTGGTTCATATCTCTCTTCCATCCCGCTTAGGTTCTCTATTTTGTTTATGACTACCAAACTAGTGTCACTGATTCTATCATCAACAATATACTCAGCTCAGGCAAGAAAGTAGTATTGATAGTTGAAAGAAGTATGATGGTCTGCTGTTATGGATAAGAGAGACAAGAGAAATTGCAAAAGCAAGATAGATATGAAAACAAACTGAGAGATATTGCAACACCGGTGAAGACGCAGAAGAAGATGAAGTCAACTCAGAGTGATTTGTTTTTGTGAACAAAAAAATGTTTCAAAATAGATGAAAACCTATTTTCAAAAATTACGAAAACGTTATTTTTATGTTTTTGTAAAATAGTTGCCGTTTTTTTATTTTTAAAATGAAATATATAAACGTGTTTAACCAAACACGATTTTAAGGGTTGTTTCTTAATTTACAAAAACCACAACAAAAAACTTATAAAAAACGAAACCAAATAGCCCCTAAACAC
Organism: Erythroxylum alaternifolium; assembly: GCA_027478495.1. NCBI lineage: Eukaryota > Viridiplantae > Streptophyta > Magnoliopsida > Malpighiales > Erythroxylaceae > Erythroxylum > Erythroxylum alaternifolium. The sequence continues at coordinate 63,003,949 of JANIIA010000191.1, forward strand.
TAACTATTGCAAAGACTCCTGCAACAACCCATCAGATGCCATCAAAAACATCTTTGTTGCCATATTCTTATTACTAACCACCAACTACAATTAGATTCTAAGTGTTCAAACATAGCTATTGTGTCCTCTTTTACCACAATCAACGTATACTGATAAATGTTAGTTTATGCTCTACAATTAATTAGCTGGTTGCAATTTTTATGATATAATTATTGAAGATATTCTTTATCTTATGCATATTTATTATTAACTGATATATAAGATAAAGTACATATGATAAATGTACATTGTAAATAAAATTACGATGAGAGTATAATTATGATATTTATGTTGAATTAAGTATTATTCCCAAATTATTTCTAGTTATTGTTCTATTGAGATAAAGCATTAATAGAGCGAAAATACTAGTTCACATAATGTTTTTTTATAAAAGAAGTAATTAATCTCATAGACTAAAGTATAAAGATATTTAAACAAATGTGTGGTGCTGGATATAAAACAAGCTCACTAAACTGACCCAATATGAGAATTTTATTTAGAACATTACTTGTATATATCTGTGAAAATTCTAATTATGGTGATTGTATAAATGATTATTTGACTTGAGGTCTTCATAGTATCTCATATAGGGTGTATTTTGATACTACTTAGACTTATCTAAATCAATGGTAGCTCATTTGGTAGTTACCGGATGTAACATGAACTATATAATGGTAATTAAGTGATTAATTTAAGATTTATTACCTTAAAGTGATGACAGAAATATTGTTTTATTCTTAACTAAGATTGCTTTAGTAAATTCTTGACTAATTAAGGTGAAATAACACTTTACGAACAATTTTTAAATGTCATTAATATAATTAATTACTAAAGATAACATATAGAAATGATTGAACTTAAATATAGTAGATGTTAATTATATACTTTATGTCAAATAGAAATATTATATGATAAAAGAACTAAATTAACACAAAAATTTATGTACGAAAAAATAAGTTAAAACTACTTTGACATTCCTAATATTTGAGTAATCATGATGTGTTGTTAGACACTAATATTGACCAATGGATATAAATTATTTAATTAGAGAATTGAAGATAAATTAAATGAGTTTAATTTATTTAATTTTAAATACAATTTATGATTATAATTTATACTCACCGCCAATACTTTTAGGAATCTAATTAACCACACACAAAGAATGAGTAAAGATAGAAAAGGTAATTTAATCAAGGTGGACTTAATTATAAATTTTAAGGAGCTTTTGTAGGTTAAATAAGAACTATTATATGATATTGGTTCTTGTTTGCACTTAATTGATATTTAATTAGAATTAATTATAATTATAATTAAAGTTTAATTTAAATTAGAATTATAATTCGATTACATTACCAAAACTTACAAACCCTATTATAAATAGCCATAGGTTTTAAAGGAGCTATCACTTCTTACTTACCTCTCTCTACGCTATTTGTAGAGTTTTCTTAACCAATTCATGTAGATATTATTAAAGGTTAGATACTTATGTGACTACAATAATAGTGATGAACCTATTTCAGAAATTAATTTGAGGGAGTTATAGAAAAAGGATAAGCTTCACAACAAGATACAAATTTATAATTCATGCTTCATTGTATTTATACATTAATTATGTTTTCGATTAATTGAGTTATGGAAGCAAGAAAATAAATAAGACACAACTTACAAAGGAATAAGGCATAAGAGGCATTCTTTTTGGAGTTTTCTGATGTTGGATGCATGAATTGGGAAAACACGTTGTCGTCAAAGTAGAAGCCATAAATGTTATGGGCTCTCTCAACGCAATGGCTATTGGTAGCTACTCAATATGGCAATTAATTGGTTGGATATTGATGGCTAGCTATTAGTGGCCTGAGATCGTTGGTATTCTATGTAGTAACTGGTGGCGATAAGCCGTGTTGAAGTTATATGGGGTTGTTGGCAGTGGTTGAGAACTGGGAACTTATGGGTTGCGTGATTATTGGCCACTAGAGATTATTGACTGGTGAAGTTGTCATCGTAGTGGTGTCACTAGACGTTCTATATTGGTTGATGGCGGTGCTCTGATGGTTTAATGCAACAGTACGTGGCAACAACTGTAGTGTTTATGAGTGGGGGCTAGTGTTTCTCAATGTGGCTAAGGTTTTTTTAAAGACGATGAAGAAACATAGAGTTACGCTATTTTATGTCATAATAAGGTTTGGGTATAAGCTTAAGTGTAAATTAACTAAAAATAATTTATTCTAATATTAGAATAAGGTTGTTTGACTGTTGAGTTAGTGTAATCTAAGGTTTGGAGAATTCTGTTTAACATTGAAGTCTTACGGGTGAAATGAATTCACACCTATTTCTTAAAGGAAAAAGCTTTTGGGAAGTGGAAATCAAATCTACCACCTCTTAATTAGTTTATGGTTCAGCTGCTAAAATTGAGAAAATGTCTTACTCTTATACCCATTCTAGAGTAGGGGGTGGGGAAACAACTTCTTTGTAGTTCGATAATTGGAATACTCATGATCCGCTCTTTAATAACAACCTAATGCACTCCTTAATCCACCCATATTCTACTTCCTATAAGGTGAGCTTGATTATTGCAATGGTGAATGGAGTAATGAGTTCTTGGAGCACTTTCGTTATTTGACCTGTACTTATCAACCTAACTTAGCGTTAGATGAAACTTTTGTATGGTTGAGGCACTTTACTGTGAAGTTTTGCCTTAAATCTTGCAAGGAAACTCTTATACCACAGTTGCACAAACTGGTGCACTTTATATTAAACAAAAGCCTAGAATCCCACAACGATCTCTTTTTCAACGGACATACTCTTACAAAGCTTGGAGAAACATTATAACTTCATGTTAAGTGACAAATCCTCTGTCCAAATGATTTGATATTATTTAGTGAAGTCAAAAGATAACAAATATGTGAGAAGGGCACAAATGGTTAACATAGATTGCACTATCCTATCTTGTCAATGGTGTGTGGAATAAAAGAAACAGCAGAATCCACACAAGCACAAACCACAAAGTAGAAGAGTTCATCAAGATTACATGGGACAAAATCAAATTACATCTCAACATATACAATCACAAGCGCAAAATCAGCCCTCCACTCAAAACCTTTTGGGAAATCATCTAGTCAAATGAGAATAGAAAAAAATAACTATTTGTAAACTCTTCCTTTTTGGATGTGTTTTCATTAAACTTTCAATGTAATTGCTTTTAGCATTGTGTGTAACATTTTGTTCAATGAAGTTATTCCTTTTCTTAAAAAAAATCTAATTAGATTAGAAATAGTTTTCTAATTAGATTAAAACGTGTTACTTATTAAAAATTTGAAAAAGGAGAGTTTCCCTAAATTATCATAAGTAAAAAAACATAATTTATTGAAAATTGTTTTCAATTAAATTTTGTTAAAGAAGTCAAGATAATTAAAAATAGTTTCCAATTTGGATTTGCAAATTGTTTTTAAATTAAATCAAATTTCTATTTGGAATATGATTTTAATTTATTTAGGAATCAATAAGTTTTATCTAATTTAATTTTTTCAAAGATTTAGAAATATTATTTTAAATTGTGAAGATTAATAACTATAATTAAATGAAGCTTAATATTTTATGCATATAATTTGACTATGAAAACATAAGTTGCAAACTTTATTTAATGCACGTTAAAAATATATGCGATATTATCACATGTAATTTTGTGTTTGATGAGACTATCTAAAATTAAATCCCTCGTTAAAATATTAAGTACATATTAAGAATATGATTTTTTGCCTCCATTATTTAAGCATAAAACCAGAGTTTCATTTATTGTAAGACTTGTAGAATGACTAAAGGTCCTTTTAGTACGAATGTGTTTTATCTTAAATTGATGGGTCCTACTTATCTAAATTGTATGATTTGTTTGTTTAGTGACTCAAGGTCAACTAAATTTAAATGGGATCGTAGCCAACTAGAGAGATTAGTGTAATCTTTCCAAAGAGTAGTGAGGGCCACTATTTTGAATAAAATAGTAGGAGTAACTAAATATATGGCCAAAGTCCTGATTTTATTTGGTAGTCATGAAATATAATCAATTACTTACTTTTCTTACATTTATACTTTGTTTTAAGTGGAATTATCTTGTTTAGTATAGTTTATATTAAGCGATTGGTGAGCCAAATTTCTTATATATAGAAATAGGTGTAACACACCATTCTCATAGAGCATATGCCCAACCATATCGATAGTATTCGAGAGAATACTCTACGAGAATAGCATGTGAAGATGATCAGAATTACTCATTGCAAAATTTTTCACATCAGACACATCATCAGCAGACTAGTAATCAATTTGATCCATTTCATTTACAAACATATCTAGTCAGAATAGTCATTACATTTCAGAATTCATTTATGCAATATACAACAATTGCCGAATATAATGTTTAATACAAAAAGACTGATGACATATGTAGGTACAAATTGATCTCGACCACTAACTCATGTTCATTTGCAGTGGTTATACTCCAATTGGTCTAACTAGATATCTCCTCTAAACCTGAAAGACAACATTGCAATTTTGATGAATTTTGCGAATTCAGTGAGCAAACCATCATTGATGAGCTCACTCATATCAAATACACAATTATCTCACATATAACCAAATACACAATGTTCCTTATCTCAATAAGACATTATGAATGTCACACATTTCATATACCCTTTTCAGGCATAATTTGTATATCCCAATCAATCACATTATCAACAAATACACAAATATGGCATATCACTTTATCATTTCATATACTGGCAATTGTGACAATTAATTCCAAGTTACTAATTATAATCTATCAATTCCTGTCATTGGTAAACCAAAGTACAACACATTGAAAAAGCACATTCATATCTTATATCACATTCATTTTTAGTTTCATACCCCAGAAAATGTCAATTGAGTGTAATTGTCTAGCTCACAATTCATGTGTCTATGCTCATATTATGCATTTGAACACAATTATGAAATCATGTCATGAATGTACCAATTTCGTTCTATATGATACCACTCATGGGACTCATTAGTCTAACACGATAAGTCATTAAACAATTAGAGGGACGAGATGCTACAATAGGTTTGAGAAGAGATCTGAAAGATTAGATAGAAAAGTTTTATATCTATTATACAATTTTGCTATTAATTGCTCTTTTTGAGATATGTCAAAATCATGTAGATTACAAAACATAATGAAATTTTGAGTTAATTAATATCTTTTGAACTTCAAGGACATCATGTAAGATGTATGTCAGCTTCATATAGCAAAATGCAAATAGCTGTATGAAGTAGAGTTGTAAGGTACAATACTTTGATAGAATTATTCTACTCAATTTAGCCTACTAAAAGCATAAAGATGGAGTACAATTAAAGGCATTTCCTATAGCATGATAATAGTTGTCATTAGAAGAAAGATGATTGCATGATTTTTCTTGCCAATTATGAAATATGATATAGATCATATATATTTCTAATTTATGCTTTTAAGTGTATGATATTAAATTCATATTCAAAATTACTATAATGTTTAAGGCATGATAAGAAATAGATTGCTGAGTAAAAGTATATGATCTAAATTTATACAATTAGTTTTGTATATGTTAGATTAAGGGAAACTTATGCTTAACAAAAGTGGCAAGAATATAAAGTTAGATAATCGAGACTACCCTTTTATGCTATGTTAGTTAAATCAACATAATGAGAATCATAAAATTATATACAGGGATACATCTATCCTTTTAATTATGAATCCTATGCAAGTTATGAAACTTTTTAAGTTGAAGAATAACCAAATTAACCTTTGGTGCAAAGATGATGATGGTATTAAATTGTTAAATTTATACATTTGATGTATTGGATGGCATAACAATTTATAAAAGGATGATTCCTATATTTCATTAGAAGTAATAATGACTTTATGTGATATATTCATATATATTAGATGAAATATTGATTTAAAATTTTGGAAAGTTCAAAATGTTTAAATCTAAATAAAAATTAAGCATTAAGAATACTGAGCACTTCGATGAGATCGATATGGTGAATTTTGAAATTTTCAGTTGTCTATAGAAAATAAGATTCTTTATTGAATATCTCCAAAAATAAATTTCATAAGAGTATGGATTTATGAAAGGAGAAATATACATTATGAGATATTGTATGATGCAATATTTTTTTCTTCTATGGTTATACCTAGTACTACAACTTACCTTTGGTAGTTCTAATTAAATTAATTAGCAAGATTTCATATTATATATAGACCACTATACTTTGAAAGAGCCAAAGTTAATGATTTAAGGATGTGATACTTAGTTGAAGCGTATATTATCCACTAAGTTTATAACTAAATTAGATAATAAAAGGTAATGAAATATTTAAAATGTTGGATATAATATTACAAACCCATTGAACATATTGTTTATTTTAATGTATACTTATAGGAGAATGGTTCTAAAGATAAGTAATAGGAGTAAGATGAATTTTAAAAGGTTCAGATCTTATAACAATATATCAAATTGGAGTTGGAACTAAGACCTTTATTGATACATTCGATGTATAATTGAAAGGCTATAAGGCATTAAAAGATTCACTTTCATAATGAATTCAAAGAGATTCTTTTATATATGATTGTGAATTTAACATGTCTATAAGAAGGTTATTGGGAATATAATTGTCCTCTTCAATATGAATATGTAGAGACATATTGCTGATAGGGAGAACAATAATTCGTATGTTTAATTGTTGAAAATATAATTGTCCAAGAACAATCTTGTTGAATATGAAAAGATAACTAAATAATGGGAATTAAATCTATAAAGATAGATTAGAAGTTTTTTTACTTATTATACTCCAAGTAAATAGATAATGAACTAAAGTTGTTTAGTATTTGAGATATCTAATAGTTGTGAATAAAGATATTCATTATTTAATAAATAAGTTGATATTTGAGTTTAAGGTTATATGAATATTAAATTTAGAAGTTACATCCTGATTAATGTATATTTTTACTTAGAAAAATATTATTTTTAGATTGTAAAGGTTCCAATATAGCAATAACTACTAATTAAGCCATAATAGATTTTTCATTTACTGGAAATGATTATTTAGATTTTATAATGAACTTGATATAATTCCTTGCACTATTTAAGACATTAATGCAATATAGAACATTAGAGCCATCGGGAATGTGAAAGGTGTTAAGGTCTCATCAAAGATCCAAGTATGTATTTAACCATTTTCTTTTAATTATAATAATAATCAAGACGAAAGTTGTAAGAATTAAGCAAGTGTTCACTATAGAGAATCTTGTAAAATTCTCTCACGAAACTACTATCCCAACAGTGGCATGATTATCATATGGTGATATGGTTTAGATACTTAAACGATTGGCTTAGTACAAGTGGAAGATTATTAGTTTATGCCTTACAACCAATCAGTTAATTGTAGTTTAGTGAAAAAATAATTTAAAGTTAGTCTTTATCTTATACATATTTAGATGTATATGATAAATTCTATAGGATAAATATACATTGCAAATGAAATTATTATAAGATCATACCTATGAGATTCGTATTGTATTTATGCATTATCCTTAAATTATTCCTGGTCATTAGTCTATTAAGACTGGACATTAATAAAACGTAAAAAGACTTGCACATTTTATGTTTTTCCTTATGGAGGAAGTAGTCAATCTCATAAACTAATGTATGAAGATACTTAAATAAATGTGTAGGTTATTGTTAGAGAACAAGTTCACTGAATTGATCCCGTATGAGAAATCCAATTGGAATATTACTTGTATGTCTATGAAAATTCTCATTTTGATAATTGTATAAGTGATCTTTTAACTTGAGATTTCTTTTCTTGTATAGAGATTTCTTTGTTTTGATACTACTTATGACCTGTTCTAGTCAAAGCTAACTCAGTCGATAGTAATTGGATATAGCTTGAACTATATAAAGGTAGTTACATGATTAATATAGGATTCATTATCCTAAAGTGATTATGAAGTCTTTTTTGTTGTTCTCAAGTAGTATTGATTTAAGAAATCCTTAGTCAAAGTGGAATGACACTTTGAAAATAGTTTTCAAATTTCTTTAATGGAATCAATTACTAATGGTGGAGAAATAACATGATTGGACATAAAAAGAGTAGACATTAATCTTATACTCTATGTCTAATCGGAACATTGTATGATAAAAGATTTAATTATATGAAAAAATTATGCATGAAAAGGTTAGTTAAACTACTTTAACATTCCTAAATATTTAAATGGTCATGATACATTGCTAGATCCTATTCTTAATCTATAGATATAAATTGTTTAATCATAATATTAAAGATAAATTAAAAGAGTTTAATTTAACTAATCCTAACTATAATTTAGGATTGTAATTTTTATCTATTGCTAACATATTTAGGAACCTAATAGGTCACACACTGAAATCAAGTCAAGGAGAAAATATATTTTAATCAAGTTACACTTGATTGTAAGGTTTAAGGATCTTTATCAATAAAAATGAGATATTTAATAAATAAGGCTTAGTATGAGATATTGAATCTATTGGGCATAATTGGTATTTTATTATAATTATTTGTAATTTAATTAAATTATACTTTCAATTAGAATGTAATTTAATTAAATTATAATATCAATTAGAATGTAATTTCAATTAAATTATTATAATATCCATACTCGATTAAAAATGGGCTTAAGCTTTAAAGGAGCTAGCACTCCTTGTCTAACTCTCTCTGTAATAGTTACAAAATTCTCTCAACACGTTTTGTGGATACCGTTAGAGGCTGAATATTTATGCAACTATAGTATTGAGATGAGTCAATTTTAAAAATGATTCGAGAGATATGATAAGAAAAAGGATCAAGCTTCGTAATAAGATACGAATTAATATTCATACTTTATTATGATTTATGTGTTAATTATTTTGTAGAATTTAAAGTGACCTTAGCTTTCAAAAAATCATATAAAAAGTTTCATGGTTATTTCTTTGCACATGAGATTGGATTATGCCCCAATATCCTAATAGTATTCACCTTTAAAATTGCCACTTTTTAACAACGATACGTATCCGTTCTATTTACATGATTTGGAGAAGGAAGAAAAGGAACCATAAATGCAAAAACTGTTGCAATTGATAATCTGACAACAGTTTTTCTCCTTCAGTTTATTGATCTATGCAGGAAGAAATGAGAAAGTCAAAGTATAAAAGTTAGACATGTTACTGATGGAACTTTTACAAGCAACTTATTGGCATATTTTTTTACCTCAAGGTTAGGTTAGAGAAAATGGTCAGATTTATCCATCTTTTGCTACATTGTATATCTTTGTTCAATACTCTAATCATGGTTTGGTTCTTAGTTTCTCTCTCTCTTTTTTAGTCAAACTTTGGGCTTTTAGGTGAAATAATTACCTGCATATTTGATTGTATCATCAACTACTACATGTCCAAAAGATGTATTTCAGGATGTTACTGATAAAACAGGTGATCATTGCTATGCTAGCGACTCTGCTTTAACTTTGATTGTGTGGTTGGTGATGCAGTAAGAACATTTGTTACTAACATTTCACGATCTTCAACGTTTGTTATAGTGGGCTTCTGATACGCAAGATGCATTTTTATGAAACAAAAATAATAAGAAGATTAATTTGATTTGAAAGTAATTATATTGGTTATCTTATTTAAGCATTACTCAATTTAACTGGAAAGTCTATCATTTTTATAATTTTATTTTTAGTAAAAGAGTAAATTAGTCAATTTTCATTTAATTTTATTTATCAAGAATTCTATGTATTAAGCTTAATTAATTTAAAGGGTATTAAGATGAATACGAGAGTAGCCAGAATTTTTAGAAAATAGTTGGCAAAAACTTGTCAAGAATGAGTTTTCAAACAACAACTATAAGGCATAGAAAGGGAAAGAACTCTAGTAAGGGAAAAGAAGATTTCCTAGTGATTCATCCTATTACTAGATCCTAAGTAAAAACACATATCAATTTAGTATCAAAGATTCACGTCATAGACAACTCTGTAGCCTTATCCAGTTGAATCGATGTGTTCGTGAAAAATATCAAGTAGAGGCTTTTTATAATAGAGGGCAGATAATAGTCCAACAAACAGTTCTCGATATAGTAGTTGGAGGAGATTCTATAAAAGCTAAAGGAGCACGGTAATAATAACGAGGTAGCGAGCAATAGTCGTACCTGTAGAGACCAAAGGGAGGAAAGAAGCAATGAGTAATCCAAATGGATTATTGTTCCTAGGTATTCTAAATTAAAATTTTCTTCATAAGATATTACTAACAATCTGTTGATTTCAATCCATAAGTGTGAAAAATTCTTTAAAAATCGGTGCACATCTGAAAGAGAGGTTAGGCTCTCAACATTTTATTTTAATATAATAGGGAGGCTCAACTATGGTTTTATAAGGATAATTAGGAGGAGGTAGGTGTAGATTGATAGAAATTTACAAAGTAATGTCAATTGATGTTTGGTCCTCCTAGGAGTCTTTGTTGGGAAATCGGGACCGGATCTGATCCGAACCGCAACGGAATAATCACGAAACGTTTTTCGTGACTTTTGATTTCCCGAAAATTAAGATCTATTTAATTCTATAAAATGATTAACACGAATTAAAATAAAGCGAAAATTTAATTCGTACCTTATTCTGAAGCTTGATCTTTATCTTGATGCATCCCTCGAACTGTTTCTGAAACCGATCCGTCTCAACCACC
>JANIIA010000191.1:63036817-63054882 GCA_027478495.1 Erythroxylum alaternifolium
TTCTCATTCATAAATACCCTATGTTCTTCAATACTCATCCATCCATACCTTATACACATTATTCATGTCCTAAAGATAATGTTTGCATTAAAGGAACTCATTTATTTCCTTTAACAAATTAGAATTTTTCCAGATTTGAACTTAACTATATCAAAACAGTCCCTTCTTTAAGTTATGACTTCAATTAACTACATAAACTTATCAAGATATTTTCTGGCCAAAATGTTTCACAAAAACATTAATAAGACATCAATAATCATTTTTCATGTTTTATAGTTGGACTAATTCGTGCTCTAAAATCCCCAAAAATTAGAAAATAATGTAAGGTTCCTATACAGGGGTTTGTCACAGACAGTATTAGGAAAACAAAAATAACTCAATCTCTAGTCACTATTTAATCAAGACACTTTTACAGGGGTCAATCTAAGACCTAGATATACAACTTTCATTCTTTGAGTTTCTTCAAATTCATGCCCTAAATATATGTAAAATAGGTCAAAAGAGGAAGATGAAATTGAAACTAGAATTTCAACCTTCAACTCTAATTTTCCATTTTTTTTACACTTTATACCAAAGTTAAAACATCCTCTTTATAGTTCATCAATTATACCACTATTAGGCCTGAATCATACTCCAATTCCTCATCAATAACCTCTCCAATTCCAGTTCAAAATTATTCAATTGACAAGTCACAAATTCTAGTCTTTCATGCATAAAAAATCAAACCAGAAATATATCTTACATTATCATACATATAGGTCTAATTCTTTCTCAATTCAAAAACACTCTTTTAACAACTTTCTTTTCCATAAATCCACCTTCTTTATACATTAAATTCCAGTCTAATTCATCCACATAATGCCTTATACTCCACGGTTTTCATATACTAAAAACAAAATAGAAAAACTTCCAAGTTCATGTAACATTTTCCAGCACATATCATCATCAATATCACATGCATTTTACTCCAATTCAAACCCCAATATCATACCATTTAACATGCCATAAAACTTAGATTGTCACTTACTTGTTAGGCTTTCAACTCAGATCAAAGTTTAGATTCAATCAAGTCTCCATGCAAGTAAAATTCATCACAAACTTAAGATGAAAACAGGTTGATTTTGGATAGTAAGATGAAGGTAACTTTTAGCTAGTTTTCTTGGCTATTTTATGTAAGGTAAAAAGTTAGTTTTGGTGCAGCAATTTGGCTAGGGTTTAGGCAAAATACAGAGGAGAAAGTAGGAGCAATTTTTGGTGATGAAAACAAAAGAAAGAAGCAGCAAAACTATGCTACAGAAACTTGCTACATCACATGCTAGGTGTTGCCATTAAAGCACAACATTTGTCCTAAGGCATGTCTTACATTTTCCTAATCAAGATGCTGCCACTAAGCCTCACATTTACTACCCATTTGTCTTCTACTAATCAGTCCATATGTCACTCTGAGATTGGTCCACTTTTTACATTCTAATTGATCCATTTTTCATTCATTTACTAGTCTATTCGTCACACATTTAACTATGCCAAATATCACTCAATTTTAGGCTTAATCACCCTAATTTTTTGTGTATCAATTTATCCTAGCTCATGGTATTTTTCCTAATCCAATTGTACATATTAATTCATTAATCTCCTAATTAATCACAGTTAATTCCAATTTACCAATTGAAATCCAATCATACTAAAATTCAAGACATATCAATTCATAATTCACCTCATGTTCACTTAACATTTTTCATACCCCAGGATATGTCAAATGAGTATGCTTACTTTTAATGTGTATAAATATCAATTCGTGTATGAATGCTAATGTTATGTATGCATATACAATACTTAATCTAGAGTTGAACCCTAAACATATACTGGAAAATAGGATATTACATGAAGCTTCCATTTTAGGATCAAAATAAGAATTTAAAGCAAACGAGAGAAGGAGATTAAAAAGGAAGAAGAATTATCTAACCCTACTCTTTAATAATGAAAATCATTTCTTGGAATGTAAAAGAGATTAATTTTCCCTCTAAACAATTACCTTAGTAATTTTATTACTGATAATAACCTATATGTTGTAAGGCTTTTGTAAACCAAGCTGAAGGATATAAGTGGCAAGAAATTGATGTTTTTGAAAGGGCATTGGAAGTCATCTCCAACCACTAGTTTCAATTTAATGGTTGGATAATAGTGTTCTACATTGCTAATAAATTACAGATTTTAGATACTTTGATCACTAATCAAATGATTCATATACTTGTGAGGCTAAAACAAGAAATGACTAAGCTTTCTATAACTTTTGCATATAACTACAATTTGAATTTCTAAAGGGTACCAGTATGAAACAAAATTACAAAGATTGGAGTTGGCATTAAAGGTACATGGATCTTTACTTGGGGACTTTAGTAGTATGATGCATCCATATGAAATGGAAGGGTAACTTCAACATAAGAAACTATATAAATGACCTAAGGCAATACGCATCCTACATATAAGTGATTGATTAAAAAAACACGGAGTTTTTACACTTGGTTAAACAGTTAAAAAGGAAATTGATTTATAATTAAGCCTTGGTTAATAAGGACTGGTTATCAACTTTCCTAAAAAGAAAAGCTTGATTTAATAACACTCTCTTTTTAGACCCTATACCAATAGTGATTCGAGATCTATCCACTAAATTCCCTAAGAGATACCCTTTCAGATTTAGCAATTACTTAACTAAAGTAGAAGGATTTCATAAATCTGTACTGAGAGGCCTAAATAAGGAGTTTTAAGGAAACATGTCTTATATTTTCATGAGAAAGCTCAACTCAGTGAATGAGAAGTTAAAAATCCTTAAATTCAACTAATTTAGCTACATTTAAAAGTCAGTGCGAGATATCTTGGAGAATTTGAATTCAACAAAATGTCAACTTATCTTTTCCTAGTTAATACACAAATTCAATATAAGGAAAAGGAAAGCTTTACTTAATTATGAAAAAGTTTTGTTGATTAATAATTTCATTACTCAATAAAGATCAAGAGTTCTTTAGTTAAAGAATAAGGACAAAATATCCAGCTTCTTCCATAAAGGTTTATTATTGAAAAGGAACTCAAGTCGGAATGTTTTATTGAAAAATGAAACTATTTCAATTGTTATCTTATAAGAGGACCTTCTTCAAGAAGCTCTTTCTTATTTTTCTAGCTTCCTGGGAACCTCAACTAAGAGAACTTCCATGTTCAAATCTCAAATTCAATCATCAAGGAACATATCAATTAGCAAAATGTTACTATACTACTCAGACTTGTAACTGAATATAAAATTGAGGTAGCTTTGTTTTCACTTAACTCCCTAAAGGCATTAGTTTTGAATGGCTTCAATGAATTTCTTTTTCCTAAAACACTTGACAAGTTACTAAGAAGATAGTAATAGAAGCTATTCCCAAATTCTTTAAAAAAAAGGAGGATTTTAAAAAGATAAACAAAACATTTATTAGTCTTTCCTAAAGAATTAAGTACTAAGCTCTCTTGAAGAATTAAAGCCAATTGCATAATGTAGCACCATATACAGGGCAATACCTAAGATTATTGTAAATAGGATGAAGCACATACTTCTTATATATATATTGACGCTTTACCGGGTGTAGTCATTAAAGAAAGATGAATCGGTGACAACATATTGCTTAGGCAAGAGTTTTTCAAGAGTTTCAATAAGAAGCATACAAACAAAAACTATGCCTTCACAATATACTTCCAAAAAGTCTTTAATTCCACAAGTTGTGATTTCATTATGAATACATCAACGGATTTTGGCTTTTCCTAGATTTTTATTGAGTGGATTAAACGATGTCTCACTACAATTTCATGCAGTATCATTGTCAATAGAGAACTTATTAAAATCTATAAAGGTTTTAGGGAACTAAGACAAGAGAATCCTTTATCCTATTATCTTTTTTTACCTTGGTAATAGAAGTTAGTATCATGCACAAAAGGTAGATAATTTCCTAAGATAAATAGTTTAAGAACCACTCAAGATGCAAAAGATTGAACCTTATAAGTTTAGCTTTTGTTGATGATCTTATACTATTTTCAAAGCTAAAGCAAATTCTCAAAGCATCCTTAAGTTAGCTTGACATTCTTTTAGGCTGCTTTTTGGTCTATCACTAAATGGAGACAAAAGGTGCTTATACCTCTTTCCAGGAGCTCTTCAAAATGCTACATAATACTCAACCATCACAAGCCTGAAATTTAATATTCCTCCACTCACATTTCTTGGTATTCTTATATCATCCAAAAGACCCCCTTTTTATAGAGAGTTTTAAATGTTGTTAGATGCAATCTAGAAAAGGATTTCCAGCTTGTACAATAAGAAGCTCATACTAGCAGGAAAATCCTAACTCATCATATCAATATAGATAGAATCCATATTTTATGGTTCTCCCATATTAATTTTCCTAATAACATTATCAAAGTAATGGAGAAACTCCTCAGGAATTTCTTATAAGTGGATTCCACAAAAGAGTTGTGGCTAAGGTGAAATGGGCAGAAATAGATTTACCAAAAAATGGGGGAGGTTTAAAGCTTATAGATAAAGTCCTTATGATGAAAAGATTATGGAGGTTATCAAAAGACAAACAATCACTTTGGGTATAATGGGTAGATGCTTATTACGTGAGGAATGAAAACATATTGAATATAAAATCCAAAGCAAGCACTTTCTGGACTATGCACAATGTTCTAAAACTAAGAGAGAAAATCAGGATGCTAATTCATAGAAAAATTAGTAATGGTGCAAACATTACATTTTGGTACAATAATTTATCCCATTTTATCCCTTAAGTGAATCTATTGAGCTGATTACTTTAAGGAATGTCATCCCTCAAAATAGTACTATGAAAGAGGCTTCAGAACAATATCATCAGCACTTCGATTTACTATCTCGCTCACCACTTCTTTACTACATTTTGGGATTAAGAGTAATATCCAATACGGAGGACTAATATCCAATAAGGAGGATATTAGTCTTAAGGTTGATTGTCTCAAACATGTGTTAAGAGATACATGTATTAGGAGATAGTTGTGTCCTAGGTTGTTGATCCAAGTCTCTTTTAAGAACATAATACGAGTTCTGGTGGCATGTATGCATCTCAAGCCATGGATCCTCCTACTTATTGTCACACTTAGACATGGATGTGTCCCAAACTATAGACCTTATTTTCTTTTTTACGAGTAAAATATGGTTTGTGAGACAATGTCTTCCTTCATAAACAACTATGCCACGTTAATACACTTGTACCTTCACTTTTTATTTCCAGAAAGAAGCATTCTCTAGGCCACTCTCATATCCCAGGCCACGTCCATTCAAAAAGCTTTCAAGAAACATGTGTTTCTTTTCCAAAAATCTAAGATTGTATGTCGGTATGTAAGAGCTATACACCATAATTTTTTAATTCCAAACTTTAGAAAGTAAGGTTTTTTGTTGTTATGAAAAAAAGAACACATCAAAATAATAATGTGTGTTAGTTTTTAAGGCTGAAATGATGTTATTGACGTAATATGCTTTGTACACAATATAAAATATAATAATATAATGTCACTGATATTTATAAAAGGTCCATTTTGAATTTGAAAATGTTCAATAAAATATCATTCTTAATTTAATGTATGAAAATATTAAAAATATTATCTCTTTTAAAATCTTTACAATTCAGTATTTGACAAATCTTGATTTTATCAATTATTTGCATATTTTTTAGTTTTAATTTTAATGAGAATTGTTACGAGTAATAAAACAGACCATGCACAAAAGTGGTTGAGTAATAAAAAGTTAAACCTAATCTAAAGAGATAAATTTGGCACTTAATATGTTGCTTCTAATTATTAAAAATTAAAAATAATAAGTTTTTATTATTTTTTAATAAAATAACTACCTAAACAACAAAATAGATTATATGTGTTAGGAATTACAAGATTGTAAAAATACGATCCTTATTATATATATATATATACGCACACATATATACGACTGGCTAATCTTAGTCAGTTAAACACAAGGGTTTCTGTATAAACTCACTGGAAACGAATTACCACTTAGTGTTGTCAGGTTACCTTCTGGACCGACTCACCACTGCAAAACTCTATAATTAAACGCTTCAACTGAAAGATACCCTGATTGATGTGTCCTGTCAGTAGATATCACTGTTGTTTATAACAAAAGCAAATCTACAATCTCCTGAATAATCTCATCCATGATAATATCTCCTATTTCCGCTCCTATCATCTTACTTTGTTGCTGAAAATAATCTTTATCTTCTATTGTGCTAAAACAATCAACTTTTCTGTGCTGACTAGCATCTTGTTTTTCCCACGAGCAAATGTTCTCGCAAATAATTTTTCCCAGCTCTTGGACACCAGCGAACTCTTGAACATGCTTTCCTCTACTACTATTCCTTCTATGCATTTTTATGGCCTCATTCACGCTATCAAAGAAAAGTTGCTTATTCTGCTGCAAGGCCCTTATGTTCTTCAGATGGTGAGGTAAATCAGGACCAGCTTTCTCCATTATCTCCCCCAGTCCAAAGTGATTCTGGTTCGTTTCCGGCATGGAATTTAGCAGTAGTTCCCATAGAAAAGCTGAGAGTGTGCAATCTTCCTCAATGGCTTTACTCAGCGCGTTCCTTGATGCTTCTTGCTCTTGCCTTGGCATAAAGTGACACACTGCTCAGGGTAGGAATATAGGTATTATTACTATTTGTGACGAGAAAAGAGAAAGTGAGCTATTATGTTTTCTGACAGACAAAGGAAATTGGGCCATTGTACCTTTACTCGAGCTCGATATGCCATTTAGTACTGATACTGGACTAAGTTGCTCGCTGTCTTGTTTGCTTCCCCACTGAAAATTTGTATCCCCAACGACCTGAAGAGACTGATGGGGTTAAAACATGGAAACACAACAAGCTGATAATTATGTAGAATAAGAAAGTGTTTGTCAGTGCTACTAGTATAGATGCCATTGTACCAGCCCCTTATTCGATCTGCTACACTTCGGAGCTTGGTAATTTCTTGGAAGAAGTGCAATGGAGTTGCTCAGTTCAGAAACTGATGCTGTTCTTCCAATACTATGAGAATTCTCATTGGCATTGGATAAGAGATCCTGTCTGTGTGCTTTATGGAGTTTTAACCCCTTCTTGCTGTGACTGTGCCAAATGAACTTGTACAATATCAACTTGAGGATTTCTTTTGCGGGCAAAATTCTTCGTTTTTTCAAATTGCAACTGCACCCTCTATCTGGGTTCTTGTTCGACAATATTCTTCTTTCTGAAATGTAAATTTCTAATGCAAAAGGCTCTTGTTGCTCTTGGAGATGCTCCCGAAGCTTTTTGGGTAGAGAAGTAGTAGCCATTAAAACCTTCGCTCTATGATGGGGCTAAACAAATTGCAAGGTCCAAGTATGGACAGCTTTTGATCTGACAAGATCTACCTCTGTCCAACTCTTGGCTATATATGAGTAAACAGCTGATTGGAAACACCGAGAAAAGATAGTTTTGGGACAGAACTTTCACCATATTATATGATCTCTCCAAAAATAATTTCTAGTTATAAAACACAAGATTGCCCAAGTTCTAACGTTAAGGTGTCCTCAATCAATTGCAAGATATGCCTGGACCCTAATTTGTCCCTTATTCCCATAACATGAGTTTCTCTTTCATGGTCATACCAGATCCACATGGAAATGTCCTAAATTGGGATTTGTGTCCTCAAGTTTTGTCTTTCGTGATAGAAGATCATCCCTAACACGCTAGAGGCAAATTGAATATTCTACACATTGAGATAATTGGCTGCATTCCGGGAAATTCTGCTTTGCTTGGCATTTGTTTGTTGCGATGGAAATGATTGGCAACGCATATTATACTGCTGCAGACACCAACATTCATTTGTGAGGACATGCTCAAGACACCAAATCAGACCAATGTCCCTTTGTTAAGGGGACTAACATAGGCCTAAAATTGGTCCCCTAGTTATCAAAAGTTCGGTTCATCATAAATTTTGAACATGTGAGTAGGTCCAAGTATGGCCAGATCTTTTGTTTTATTTGGTTCAGTAGGTGGGGATACTGTGCAATGAAGGTGACATTTTGGCACTGAAGAATCCTATATTTTACGTTTTCATTTTGGTTCTTCTGCTAGTCATAAATGATAAAGAATGAGCAACGAATCATAATTTACAAATTAGCACGACATGTTGTTGATTGAAGATGTTGTTCCCTTCCCCGACTGCCCATAGTTCAGGCATGGGACTAAATGAGATGTTCCGACTACAAGCATAATTCTTATCCTGTTAACATAATTTAAGATTAGTTTCATGTCTTGACAAGTTATAGACGTAGACCTGGTTTGAATTCAGTGTTGATGTGAAGGGTCGAGCCCTGTGGCTTCAAGGATGTTTCCTTCAAAAGTGGAATTTCTAAAATGTTTTTAACTTGTATAATTTGATAATTAAATATAATTTATATAATTACTATAAATTTATTTCAGTTTGATTGTTTTTTAAATTATAATCTTTTATGAATTATTATCATAAGATCAATTTTTTATTTTAAAAATAAGAAGTGACTCTTTAGATATGTAAATAAATACTATGTTTCATAAAAAAAAACTATGTTTACCCATAAATCTTTTTATTTTTATTTAATTAAAATTAAAACAAACATATCGTACATTATTATTGTTACATCCCTATCATTCTTTTTAACATCATATTTTTTATCAACTTTTACCCCCCTTTCCAACTATATTGACAATCGAATGATATCTAAAGCCACATTTTCCTCCTTTCACCGCCACCGATCTTGAATGATATCCATAACTGCATGTTTAACAAAATTAACCATTTGAGTCTAATAAGCTAACTCATATAATTTTTTTTTTTTTTTTGCATATTTGGAATAAGAAGGATTGCAAAGAACAAGAGATATAAAATAAACAAATACCTTTCTTGGTTTCTTCTTTGCTTTCTTTGTCAATGATGAATCTCGTCAACTTTGTCATAATATTTTGAAATAGATTCATTTATCATTATAAGACGCATTGAAATAATTTATTTTTTTTAATTATTTGCACAAGGCGTGAATTATCCTATAGTTTTACGGGATTAAATTTATTGTTCCAGTTATGATGTTCTTATCATGGTCTATTAAATATTATTAAAATATTTACGTAGACTCCACGTAGATGTATGAATGAGATTTAATATAATAAAAATATACATAAATATATAAATAAAATTTAATAAAATATAATTAAAATACTGTAATTAGAATAGAAGATTTAATGTGCATTCGGACATAGTTGTGGGCGTAGTATGCCATATTTAAAGCGCCATAAGGAAACTCGAAGCTGCAAACCAAATTAAAAGATGCCTTTTTTACCTGTAAATTTTCACCCTATTTCATTTATTAGTTTCTTAGGCTTAAAGTCCCTCTTAACATAAAAAACTAACGGAAAAAGGGTCTCTGAAATAGTGAGTCATCAGCTTACCAATCCAAGAACGTACTACGTGCATATAACATATCCATACGCACTTAAGACTAATGTGGATGAGTCCCTATTTTCTGTCAGTTGAAAAGGGTTAACTAAAGTCCGCAAAGTTTAATCTTGACGTCGCCACATCATCTCATTTATGCAAAACAAAACCAAAAGATCAAAATTTAGAGGTAGCATAAGTCTCTGATTTTGAAATTGCTATTGCAAATTTAATTATTGTCATCAAAAAGTAAAATTCGTACCAAGCTGAAAGTAACCCCCCCAATGTGTTCTTCAAGGCAAAGAAGAAAAGATCCAACGGTACGATTTACAATCATATGACCTGTAACGTGGTGGGAGACTATTGAATGCATTCATTGGTACAATGCAAATTGGCATTCACACGTACACTTGTTGGAAGAAAATTCTCGTGAAATGACAAAAGGCTGTCCAAGTTCCTTTCAACGCCAAGAATCATGCTCTTACTTTTCTCTGTAAACGCTTACGCCACATAACATAAGAGTGACTCTCGCTACGTACCAGAGCGCTTTTTCTAATGAAGGATTTATTTGAGAGAGAGGATTTGGGTTGATCCTGTTAGAAATTTTTGGGATGAAACTTTGCTAACTTAACTCAACCGTTTATTTTATCTGAATATGCCTTTATATAGGCATATAATCAGACTAAAAATTAAAGCAAATCTTCAACAAAATCAAATATTTTGATTATAATAAAGTGTTAAATTTTATATGATTGTGCCTAAATAAACTGAGCACATATAAGCCCAAATGAGATTCCAATCTAAAACTAATTGATACTAGGAGAAGTAACTCATTAAGCTTATATGCATGCTCAAGGTTATATATTCTTTCGATATGGGACAAAGTCTTACTTATATTTCAACATAAAGTAGAATGAAATAAGAAAACTATCCTATAGAATCTGCAAAATTAAAAACAAACTAAGACCTGTTCTAAAGGAATTTTAACAATTCTAAAATTTGAATTAATTTCTAACATTCCATCTTAATTCAAATTTTCTGGAGCACTTTTCTCCATCTTCAGAATATTCTGTGAAGCACTTCTCTTCACCAAATGATGCACTTCTCATCATCTTGATGATGCACTTCTTACTAACCTGCAATCATTGGAGTATGTTTCTCTAAACTTCTTATTTGTAGTGGCACCCTCATCTTCACCGGATGATTCCTCATAATCACTATCATCAAAGCTACCACTTGACTCTACTTTTTTTTATAGCAGCCGTTGAAAGAATTTTTTTTTGCTTCACTCAATCTCACAGTCCCTTAAGGATCTATGGCTTTGATACCATGCTGAAATTTTTGAGATGAAACTTTGCAACTTAACTCATCTATTTATTTTATCTGATTATACCTTTATATAGACTTACAAATAAACTAAAAATCAAAGCAAATCTTCAACAAAATCAAATATTTTGACTATAATAAAGTAGAATGAAATTAGAAAACTATCCTTCAGAATCTACAAAATTAAAAACAAACTAAAACCTATTCTAAAGAAATTTTAACAATTTTAAAATTTGAATTAATTTCTAACAGATCCAGACTCGATGATGTTTTTAAACGGCAGAATCTTTTATCATTTGACTTAGCAGAACAAGCATGCTACTTCACCATAATACTGCTCCCCACGGTTGCAACTCAATTATCATTTATGTTATGCCTCTTGTAATATATGGTCCTTTATGGACTACCGTTATTATGACATAAACCAATCTCTAAATGGATAGTGGTGACTCAATCATGTCTTCTGCCAAGATACTGATCTTATATATACCATATCTCTTTGATCTGTAAGCCATGCCCCATGCCCAGTTGACATGGTTAATCTTAAGTACGACCGTAAGGAAAAGGTATACTTGTAATTCATGTTTTCACGGACATCTTCCAACTCCCAAATTTGTTAAAACTAAACAAACTTATCACTTGCTATTAACTTACTTCCCAACACCACTGACCACACTTGTGATTTTGAGGCCATAAAATTCTTGCATGTGACCTTAGTTAAAAACAGGTAGGTGTTTGGTGGTGTCTAAACTGTTACACTTCAAATTATTTTTTCTCTAATCAATGTCGGATTTTGTGCTAATTTGTGTGTGTTCAATTGGTCCATTACTCGGAGAAATTAAATGTAGGTTGTCCATGTTCGACTTATGGTAAATTTACTAAAACAAAAACTTTGTACTATATATAGCCTGGTGATGATGACTCGAATAGTGTTTAACTCATCAAAGCGTATCTAAAACAGTAAAATTAGAAACTTAGAATATTCATACCTTAAACAATCATAAAAATTTAGATAGGTATAGCTGATCAGCTAAATTGAAGTCCAACAAGCAAAATCCTCCCAGAAGACTTCTTCAGGGGGCGAAGTAAAAGGTACTTTACCAACGGATCAAATCCTACGTTCACAATGTCCAAATCATCATAGCACGTGGAGGCTTCTGATGTCAAATTGTCAAAAGGAAGAAAATTTCTTTTATTAAGTATTTAAGCGGTAGTTCTAGAACTTAATAACTTGTCAACGAACGAGGATGTCAAACTAATCAACAATGAATTCTCAACAACTTTACATATATGAAAATATGGTGTTCTCTAAACATGTTCTTTTACGATGTTAGTCACTATATAAGTACATATAACACTTCGTTAGATTAACCTCGTAGTGCTAGTTTCTCCACTCCAACTTTCCTGTTCCGTTGTCATTTCCAGAGAGCAAAGAACAAATTATGGCTCACAAGATCAGGACGTATTGCCTCATGGCCTTCGTCCTCTTCTCCATAACCGTTACCTATGCCATCCGGCCAGTGCCCGCCTTCTCGGAAGCAACTCCGACGGAAATTGAATATGGGGTGAGCTAATTTCGTTAACGTTAAGCAACGTCATTAACTCTTTCATGATTATGTCCATTTTGATAATACAAGCGTGTTTACTCTTTCTTGAAGCATGTTGAGAAAGAAGAGCAGGTTCAAGTGGAAGAGAGTTGTGTTGGAGCCGGCGAAGATGAATGCTTGCTGAGAAGATCACTTGCAGCTCATCTTGATTATGTCTATACCGAGAAACATCGTCCGTGAACTCCGCAGATTTTCTTGCATCATCTTGCTTTCTAGCAGATTTTGATGTACTTGTTTTATCAAATACCTTTTTTTCCCCCTGTAACTAAACAAATTATGTTCATTCAATAGTGTATAAGTAGTTGATCTTAAAGAGCTTAGGTGGATATTGCATTTCCGATGCATACCAGTGAACTTTTTTTTTTTGACATTTTGATTTCTTTTTAACTTTGCTCTTTATTGATTGCTTATGTCCATTAGATTAATCAGCTTTTTTTGGTTGATATTGAAT
Organism: Erythroxylum alaternifolium; assembly: GCA_027478495.1. Classification (NCBI taxonomy): domain Eukaryota; kingdom Viridiplantae; phylum Streptophyta; class Magnoliopsida; order Malpighiales; family Erythroxylaceae; genus Erythroxylum; species Erythroxylum alaternifolium. Next base: position 63,049,694 of record JANIIA010000191.1, read on the forward strand.
TAGTAAACTGAAAACTTATAAGCCAAGTATAGTCTATAATTTCACGAAGCTACTTGCTTGATCAGATGTTTTTTTTTTTAGGTTAGAAATTGTTCAGATTCTTCAGAAGCATTGATCCAGGTATCTTAGTATATATCCAATTTAATCTTACGTGAAAAGAAATCAAAACGTATGACATAGGCCGAAGTTGATTCTTTTATCATCTGAAACCATTTTCTTCTCTGTTGACGCAACAGCCGCTCTACTCTTTCCAGAAGTTCAGGACTCCAAGCCTTCAGTCCACGAATGAGATGTTCTTATAAAGTTACATTAAAATAACATAATGATCTTTCGTTTCTGAGTGTTCACCGTTTCTATGTACTAAAACTTGCCAAAAATATTCTTCAAATTTGAAATATTAATGCCATGTAGCGCTTGCATCATTGTTGGCTAAAACAATTCTCGTCACCACCAGCTTATATATACCATACGAAAAGATATGTGTATACAAACACAAATATATCTGCATATGAAAAATCCATACATGAGCTTTTGTTGGAGACATAAGATTATGGAGTCACACCTTGACACTATAATTGGTGAAGCTTAGTTTAGACTCATTCCTATTATTATACTTTTCTCAATTGTCTTTGTTATATACTTTGTTTAAATCTCAAGGAATGATCGTTCATTTCGTAAAAGTTAATGAAACCAAACCATGTTAGTTATATGTGGTAGGCTCTTCTAATACCATAACCAACTTGTGTACTTGGTAGGGACAAAATTAATTGATTGTTGACATAGTGCATATGTATATCTCAGAAGATGCAATGCTGCATGGAACTTTCAAATTCAACGCGTGCTCATGGTAGAGTTTTACTTGGATGATTTAGGATCCACATCTTTCTAGTAGCCCGAATGTCTATTACAATTAAGTCAACCTTTCGTACTTTTCTTTAAATAAAATAGTACAAGAGGCACTGACTTTTACATTAACAAGATTTTGCTAACTCGAATGGCATACTTTAACAGTTTAATCGGTTATTATAGGGTTTATTCGTAACATTAACATGTGAATATGACAAATATTTTTTTGATAATTTAATGAATTGCATTAATTATAGGAGAAAATAACATTAATTATAGGAGAAACTAACACAACATTACAATGTGGACTAGGCAATTAGCCTACAATTAATTACAACAACAAAAAAGTTGCTGAAAACTGTACAAAAAGAAGAGTAACAAAGATATTGACTTCAACTTATAAGTACCAGCTATTTTTCATATCCGGGGACATTCTTTGCCACAATAGCTGTTCTGGTTTAATTAATAATCTTATCTGCTAACTGGCATTTCTCTTCCTTCTTGTATGCAAAAATTCTACAGTTCCGTTCCTTCCATAGTGCATAAATGGTAGTAATAAAAGCAATTTTAAGAATTGTACCGTTTGGGCATATTCTTTTTTAATTTGAATGACAGATGAACCTATTCAATGTTTGCTCTCAATCATAATTCATAAAAGAAGTTGCCCATTGAGATTAGATGTAGAATCCTGCTCCAGATTGCTTTAGAGAACCTGCTAGAAAAAAGAGGTGGTCTCTACCTTCCCCTTCTAGCTTAGATAAAACACAAGTAGTATCCACATTGCCATGCCATTGACTTTTGGTCTTGAGCTTGTTTCTAATCGCCAACCAAGTGATAACAGAGGCCTTTGGATCTAGAGAAGATCAAACCAAGGAACATAGGGAAGTCTGCTAATAAAAAGTTGATAGCAAGATTTGTTTGAAAATTGACCATTTGAGTTGAGAGTCCAAATGATTCATCAGGCGTAGATACATTAGTCAACTGGGGAAGGAGTTACACAAGATTATCAAAACCCCGGCTATGTCCTTTCCATTCACCGTTGGAGATCAGAGATGAGACTTTAAGATTTAGAAGTATACGATTTCTTAAATAATTCAAGTCTGGAGTAAAAATAATGGGGCTAAAACTCAACCAGTTATTAAACTAAAACCATAATTTTCACCATTACCTATCTTATGCTTGATTTAAAGGTAGATAGTATTTCACAGTTTCACCATTTGAATAAGAATCCAAGAGGCCTCTGTTGAAAAAGAGGTTTGCCAAAAGTTGGAGTCTTGAATGTGGTACTCATGTATCCATTTAATCCAAAGTACTTTATGATATGTATAGAGTCTCCAGAGCCTTTTGCCTTTTGTCTTTGCCTCTGCCGAATGAATAATCAGCGAGTCTTTCTTTCCTTTTTCTCTTAAAACCTCATACGCCATCTCAAAATTCATATATCTCTATACTACATAGCATTAAATAGGGTTATATCGAAATCACTTCTTCCAAATAAGGTGAAACAGAAAACATATATAGCCGGGACAGAGGTATCATTTTTATATATCTTCCATTATTGTATCTTATAGACATGCATATTAAACAAAATAATAATTATGATCTAATTCATATGATATGAAATTTGCATTCTTAATTTAATAACGCATATTTGTTGAAAATTATAATTGATGATATTTACCTTAAAACTGAAAAATATTTTAATTTAATTATTGATAATTTTTATATGGTTATGTTTAATGAAAGCTCTTAATAAAAGATTATTAAATTTATGAGAGAAAAATAAGAAAAGAGATAAAAATTGCTTATCTAAGTTGATTTTAATATAAGGGGAGATTACATTAAAAATCAAATACTATTCTTAAAGAAGATAATATATATTTAAGTATGTTCGATATTCTTTGTAAAATCAGTTAATTACTTTTTTTAGTGTTTTCAATAAATATTAAACTTTATTTTGATATTAAATTTTTTATATTTTCAATAATATCTTCACGGCACTCTAAACTACTAATATTTTCCATTTTCTAATTAGCAATATCGGATTTTGTGCTAATTTATATGTATTGAATTAATCCATTACTTGGAGAAATTAAACGTAGGTTGTTCATGTTCGACGTAAGGCATTTACCAAGACAAAAACTTTGTACTATAGACTGACGATGACGATTCGGACATTAATGTTTAACTCATCCATTTATAAGATTACCTAAAACAGTAAAAAGCTAGAAATTTAGAATAGTCATTTCCTAGTATTTACTCAAAATTTTTAGTATATATCACTAAAACAATCTTGAGACAGATAGCTTATTATAAGCTAAAATGAAGTCCAACAAGCAAAATCCTCCGAGAAGACTCTTTCAGGGGGGCGAAGTAAAAGGTACATTACCAACGAATCAAATCCCACGGTACCGATGCCGAAATCATCAACTCAACGTGTTACATGGACGCTTCCAATGTCAATTATCAAAAGATAGACAAAGTTTTGATTGAGCGTTTAAGTTGACCCGTAATTCTAGAACATAATAACTTGTCAAGGAACGATGATGTCAAACTAATCAACAATGAATTATCACTAAGTAATTAAAATGGTGATTAACCTCGTAGGGCTATATAAGCACATATAACAGATCGTTAAATTAACCTCGTAGAGCTAGTTTCTCCCCTCCAACTTTCTTGTTTCGTTGTCATTTCCAGAGAGCAAAGAACAAATTATGCCTCACAAGATCAGGATATATTGCCTCGTAGCCTTCGTCCTCTTCTCTATAACCGTTACCTATGCCATCCGGCCGGTACCTGTCTTCTCGGAAGCAACTAGGACGGAAATTGAATATGGGGTGAGCTAATTTCATTAAGCAACATCTTAACTGTTTCATGGTTATGCCCATTTCGATAATACAAGCGTGTTTGTTCTTTCTTGAAGGATGTTGAGAAAGAAGAGCAGGTTCAAGTGGAAGAGAGTTGTGTCGGAGTCGGCGAAGATGAATGCTTGCTGAGAAGATCACTTACAGCTCATCTTGATTATGTTTATACAAAGAAACATAACCCGTGAACTCCGCAGATTTTGTTGCATCATTTTGCTTTCTAGTAGATTTTGATGTATATGATATACTAATACCTTTTTTTCTCCTGTAACTAAATAACTTATGTTAATTTAATACGGTGTAATTATAAAAAACAACTTCTCTATTATCGAATATCTTCAAACTTTGCATATCAGCAAGACTATATTATTTTGTTGTTATTTAATAGGATATAAGTAGATTTTGATGTGTATGTTATACTAATATCCTTTTGTCTCCTGTAACTAAACAAATTATGTTCATTCAATAAGGTATAAGTATTGAAATAGTTCCTTTCTTAGTTAAGAGTAAGATTGCGTATTATTAGATCTTTGCAGACCTTATGTATCAGTGAAACAGATATTGTTGTTGTTCAATAGAGCATAAGTAGTTTATTTTAAGGAGTGTAGGTGGCTATTGCATTTCCTTATTTTTTGACATTTTAATTTGTTTTTAACTTGACTCTTTGTTGATTGCTTATGTCCATTAGATTACTTAGGTTGTTTGGTTGATATTAAATTAGTAAACTGAAAGCTCATAATCCGAGTATAGTCCATGATTTCTCGAAGCTACTTGCTTGAATGGAATTTTATTTTATTTTTGGTTTGAAAATTGAAATTGTTCAGATTCTTCAGAAGCATCGATCCTGGTAACTTAGTATATATCCAATTTAAACTTGCGACAAAAGAAATCAAAATGTATGACGTATGCTGAAGTTGATTCTTACATCATCTGAAACCATTTTCTTCTCTGTCGACGCAACTGCCGCTCTAGTCTTTCCAGAAATTCAAGACTCCAAACCTTCAGGTCAAATAAATCGTAGAGCTTTACTACGTCTACAGTTGACGTGTCTATGAATATGAATAAGATGTTATTATAAAGTTACGTAAAAATAACGTAATGATCTTTCATTTTTGAGTGTTCGTTGATTCTACGTACTAAAAGTTGCCAAAAATATTCTTAAATTCTGTAGTATTATATGCCATGTGGTGCATGCATCATTGCTGACTAAAACAGTTCTTGTCACCACCAGCTTATCTACCATACGAAAAGATATGCATATACAAACACAAATGTATGTGCATATGAAAATTGAAGGTCAAGTACATAAGCTTTTGTTGGGGACATCAAATTATCGAGTCACACCTTGACACCATAATTGGTAATGCTTAGTTTAGACTCATTCCTTTTATTATACTTTTCTCAATGGTCTTTATTGTATTCTTTGTTTAAATCTCAAGGAATGATCGTTCATTTCGTAAGAGTTAATGAAACCAAACCAAC
>JANIIA010000191.1:63054982-63066723 GCA_027478495.1 Erythroxylum alaternifolium
TTATTGTGTATTATAGACATGCATAGTAAACAAAATAATAATTAGGGTCTAATTCAAATGATATGAGAATTACATTCCTAATTTAATAACGTAATATTTGTTAAAAATTATAATTGACATATTTACTTTAAAACTGAAAATATTTTAATTTAATTATTGATAATGTGAAGACACTACAACAAAGAAGGGTATTGGCGACGAAATAGAACGTTGCTGAAAGAAACAAAATTGTTACAAAAAGTTTTTAGTGTTGAAAAAAATCTTCTAACAAATGATCACAAAAGCTCAGTAGCAAAAAATTATTTGCAACGTTTTAAATGAATCGACGCCCAAAAGATTTTTCTACGATCATTACTTCGTCGCTAATAAGAATAGGCAACAAGAGGAGAAATAGTCGCAGATTACTTATTGTCACGTTTAATTTTGGTAGGTAAAGGTAATTAGTTTTGTTAACTTAGGCATAGATAATAATATTTGTCGACGATTTATTTTCGTAGCAGAATATATTTAGCTACAAAAATTAAAGCATAGTTAAATATTATTAAAGACGTTCTGGAAAGCGTAAGTAAAAAGTTTGGTGACGATTTTATATGTGTAATTAAAAAATTGTAGTGATGAATAATTTTTTTAATTTAACTTACCTATTACCAATTTGATGTTTAATTGTAATTATTAACAACATTTTTAGTTCATGTTATTATTTTTAACATAGTTTGAGTTATAATTTAGTCACATTTTGTAGTTATTGTTAGTGACATATTGTTTAAATAATAATAAATTAAAATAAAATAAAATTTTCATAATTGAAAAAGAAATGCATTTTATACAAAAAACATGTAATTAAATGTTAATTACAAAACTTAAGAAAAAATTATCAACAAACTAAGACTCGTCATCGTCACTACTAACATACTATGACCTAAGTATTTGTTTGACTATCTTTTTTAGCTTGGTCAACTATCTTTCACTACGGTTTAGTTTTTGCTCATTACGTTGTAATTTTTCTTGTGTACGATCTAACTTTTCTTTATTATATTGTAACTGAGCTTTAAGCGACCGGTTCTTCTCTTGAAGCGTCATTATGTATGTTGGCCGTGACGACGATGAACCAACTGGCTTAGGTCTATGCCTAAGACCTATGATATACCTTGATCTTATATCAAGGACATTGTTGCAAATTTCATCTATATCGGGCTCATTTCCGTCAGACAATGATCTCTGTAACAACTCTTGCATCTTGTCCTACAATTTAAAACACAAAATCGAGATGTAATTCAAATATAAATAATTAAAATTTTTATACTTACATAATTATTTTGCGTCTCTTTAGACATTCAGCCTTCACCTTCCTCATAGTGCGTTAGTTTTTAGAGTGTGATCTTATCACACTCTTGTCCAAGCAGTTGAGTTTGGCTCTGTTATATGAATTTAAAAAATTGGAATACAATAAATTATATTGTATTAACTAATAGAATAATAACTTCTAATCATTTCACTTACAAATTCTTGTCGCACGACAATAAATGATTTGGAGTCGGTGTTGTGAGGAGTTTTTCTTTTTGCTCTGTTAGCCTTAGCTTTCTCACACTTTTCCTAAATAAAGAGAAGAAATAGCCATTGAATGCAAAAGCAAAATTAATGGAAGGAAATATGAAGAGAAAGAAGACAAACATAAACCTTCATAGAGGCCCAATAATTACACATTTCACTCTAATTTTTTAGAGTCACCTATTCTAGAAAATGTCTCTTTGCCTTCTCATTCGAGGGAAAAGACTTGTAGTATTTATGAAGTCGATAACAATGATCCTTTGCTCTTTGTTTTAACAGTGAATTGACGCAACTTGAAATTTCAAGGTTCTCGATATCAACAATATTGAGCTTTATCTTTGAACAACACTTATAAGTTAACTTACTCTTTAAATAAGTAAAACCATAATGCGTATAATAAGTTGCCCATTGAGATTAGATATAGAATCCTGCTCCAGACTATTTTAGAGTCCCTGCATAGAAAAAAGCGGTGGTCTCTATCTTCCCCTTCCAGCTTACATAAAACACAAGTAGTATCAACATTGCCATGCTATTGACTTTTGGTCTTGAGCTTGTTTCTAATCGCCAACCAAGTGATAATTACAGAGGCCTTTGGATCTAGAGAAGATCAAACCAAGGAACATAGGGAAGTCTGCTAATAAAAAGTTGATAGCAAGATTTGTTTGAAAATTGACCATTTGAGTTGAGAGTCCAAATGATTCATCAGGCGTAGATACATTAGTCAACTGGGGAAGGAGTTACACAAGATTATCAAAACCCCGGCTATGTCCTTTCCATTCACCATTGGAGATCAGAAACGAGACTTTAAGATTCAGAAGTATACGATTTCTTAAATAATACAAGTCTGGAGTAAAAATAATAGGGCAAAAACTCAACCAGTTATTGCTGACTGATTGACTAAATCAGTTCTCGTCACCACCAGCTTATCTACCATACGAAAAGATATGCATATACGAACACAAATGTATGTGCACATGAAAAATGAAGATCAAGTACATAAGCTTTTGTTGGAGACATTAGATTATCGAGTCACACCTTGACACTATAATTGGTAATGCTTAGTTTAGACTCATTCCTTTTATTATACTTTTCTCATTGGTCTTTATTGTATTCTTTGTTTAAATCTCAAGGAATGATCGTTCATTTCGCAAGAGTTAATGAAACCAAACCAACTATTATGGTAGACTCTTCTAATACCATAACCACCTTGTGTACTTGGGAGGAACAAAATTAATTGATTGTTGACTTAGTGCATGTATATGCTCCGAAGATTCAATGCTGCATGGAACTTTTCAAATTCAACGTCTGCCCATGGTAGGGTTTTACTTGGATGTTTTAGAATCCACGTCTTTCTGGTAGCCCGTATGTCTTAATCACAATTAACTCAACCTTTCGTACTTTTCTTTAAATAGAATAGTACAAGAGTTAATGAATTTTGGATTCACACCTTTATATCACTTCACTTGTTCCAATATTGTTTTTGCTCTAAAACATCATTTTATGTGTAAATAAACTCAAAATGACGTCATTTTAAGATAAAAATAAAGCTAGAACAAGCTAAATGATACGGAGATTTTGATAAGCTAAATTTTACATTAACAAGATTTTGCTAACTCAAATGGCATACTTTAATTGGTTATTATAAGGTTTATTCGTAACATTAATATATGAACATGCCAAATATTATTGATCCAATATTTTGTCTTTGGCTCTGCCTAATGAATAATCAGTGACTCTTCTTTCCTTTTCTCTTAAAACCTCATACCCCATCAAAAAAGTTCATAATCTCTTTACTACGGAGCGTTCAATAGGGTTATATCACATATCACGTCTCCCAAATAAAGTGAAACAGAAAGCATAGCCGGGACAAAGGTATCATTTTTAGCTATACAAAGGTATCATTTTTAGCTATCTTCTATTATTGTGTATTATAGACATGCATAGTAAACAAAATAATAATTAGGGTCTAATTCAAATGATATGAGAATTACATTCTTAATTTAATAACGTAATATTTTTTAAAATTTATAATTGACGATATTTACCTTAAAACTGAAAATATTTTTAATTTAATTATTGATAATATGAAGACACTACAACAGAGAAGGATATTGGTGACGAAATAGAACGTCGCTAAAAGAAACAAAATTGTCACAAAAAAATTTTAGCGACTAAAAAAATCTTCAAACAAATGATCACAAAAGCCTGGTAGCAAAAAATTATTTGCGATATTTTAAATGAATCGTCACCAAAAAGATTTTGCTACGATGTTGTAAGGAGTTTTCCTTTTTGCTCTATTAGCCTTAGCTTTCTCACATTTTTCCTAAATAAAGAGAAGAAATAGTTATTAAATGTAAAAGCAAAATTAATGGAAGGAAATATGAGAGAAAGAAGACAAACCTAAACCTTCGCAGAGGCCTAATAATTATACATTTTACTCTAATTTTCTAAAGTCACCCATTCTGGAACATGTCTCCTTGCCTCCTCATTCGAAGAAAAAGACTTGTAGTATTTATGAAGTAGATAACGATGATCCTTTGCCCTTTGTTTCAACAGTGAATTAACACAACTTGAAATTTCAAGGTTCTCGATATCAACAATATTGAGCTTTATTTGTAAACAACACGTATAAGTTAACTTACTCTTTAAATAAGTAAAACTGTAATGTATATAATACAATGAATTAAACAATCACTAAAACTTTTTCTAAAGCATTCTGTAGCAAGTTATCTTCCTTCAATTACCTGGCAAGACCCCCAATGCACTGGACAATTTTATTGATTGGATCTTATTAACAGGACGATGTTGCATCAGGCCAATATACACAAACAACTTGTTGTTCATCGCAACGTTTATGCTTTGCAACTTAGATCCTTTATTGATACCTCAACCTTTTTTTCTTATGCCGGTATTGGAACCTGACAAAAAAAATAATGATAAGAAAAAACATAGTAAACATGTAAATATATATTTGAGCATAACTGTAAATATAGGTGGTTAACAATAATATACCTGAAGATCCCTTAGCACTAGTTGAGGTAGATATAGGTTATTGCTAATTGCCTTCATTAATAGGTCGGATTGATTTGGTTGTTGTGGGAGAAGAACATCTTCGGTAGTTGCTACTCTCTTTCCCTTGTTTCTACTAGGTCCCATTATATTGAATATCTATAAATAAAATATCAACATAATGCATAATTCTTACTCAAACATCAACATTCTACATGAATATAAGTCAAACACAAGTCAAAAATAAACATTCAACATAAACGTAAATCAAACACCAAGTTTCTGTATAAACATAAGTAAAACATTAACAATATGCATTGATTCATCCTGAATAAACATAAGTAAAATATCTACAACATAATTCAAATATTAACGTAACATTTCAAACAATATAAAAAATTTATTTACATTTAATCGTCATTATCAAGATTTTGAAAATCATCATCATTAGTTACATTATGATTAAATTATTTATCTCTCATATATTTGACCAAAGTATCATCATTGTCATTTAATTCATCTTGATTATAGTTTTCATCTGTTTGATTGAAAAAATTGGCTTGGAATTCATCCAGTTGTACTTTTTTCGGATCAATATCTCTCCTATGGAATGAAGATATATCTGCATCTTCTATTCGAATGGCTTCATTATTGAACTTCAATCCAATCTCTTGATAAACTTCATCTGCATCCTCATTGAATTGATAATTATCCCTTTCAAAAAATTGAAGACATTTCAATGTTGAAGCTTTTGAAAAACTTTCCAATTGCTACTCAATACAGTATCATTGAGGTAGAAAACTTGCTTCACTTGATTTGCAAGGACAAAAGGATCATTATCATACCATGTTTTACTAACATTAAATGCTAGTAATATTTCCATTCACTTTCATGTTAGTAAGATTAAACTATTTGCACGTAAATAGAACAACATTCTTATCCTTGATGTAGTGCAACTCTGTTATTTCAGAGATGACACCGTAGAAGTCAATAAATTCATCGTCATGACATCCCTCAACAACAGCCCCATAATTTTGACTTCTAAGTCGACTATCTCGATCTCGTATGTGAAATCTCACCTCATTAACAATGCAACTTGTATATTTTTTCTCATAAATATGAAGCCCACATGCGAAACAATATAATGTTGTTGTCGCTTCTTGCACATTATGGTTATGTAAGCGTATCATCTGTATGACAAAATGAAATTAGAAGTTATTCTGATATATAAATTGTCATATGTTTATAATATGTAATCAATATATGACTTACTCGATTTCTAAACCATGATACAAACTTCAACTTATATCTTTCTTTAACATTAATAAATCCCTTTGCTGCAAATGAACTCTTTATGCTTTCTATTTAGAAAAGTAAATGACAATAAGCAAATGGGATTTAATGAAGAAAATTCTAATATGATTGTTTGAATCAAAAGGAATATACATACTCCATATATATATTGACTTTCTAGCAATTTTTAAAAATATGCCAATGGGTGATTTGAAAATTGTCTTTAGTCCACTCTACATATTTACCCACACTAAGTGACCTAACTTTTTGGGGGAAAATTTAGAACCCACCCTCTTTATCAAAATCAAAGTTACGTTTTGGTCTATTAAATCTTGTCTTCACATCACTTAAGTACATTGAACAAAATGTCAAGCATTCATTTGCTATATAAGTCTCTGCAATAGACCCTTCAGGTTGAGCTCTATTACATACATAACACTTAAGAAAACATAAAAACCTGAACAAAATATGAAATATTTGGGATTGTTACTAACAAATAACTTTGAGAAAAGTAAAAGATAAAGCAAAATTACCTTTTAATTGGGAATATCCATCAAAACTGAACCGGTGCACAGGATTTTGCTTCATATGGTAAGTTGATTGCTAAATGAACCATAACATAAAAAAAGAGGAGGGAAATACTAGTTCAAGCTTACATAGAATCAAAGCTATGTCCTTTTCCATCTCGTTAAGCTCTTCAACTTTAAATGTCTTATAATATAATTGCTTAAAAGACTCTCCCAATTGATCCAAATTTATGGACACATCATTCGACAAGCACCCACGTATTCTAACAGGAAGTAATCGTTACAAAAGTACATGACAATCATGGCTTTTCAACTCTACTTTTTTTCCCTCTTTAACATTCACACAATGGCCTATGTTTGATGCATACCTATCAGGAAACTTCACTCATTAGAGAAACTGACAGAAAGATTGTTTCTCCCTTCTTGGCATGTTGTAACAAGCATGGGGCATAATGTATGACCATCATCTCTTCTTTTCAGATGCAAGTCTTTTATAATATTCATGTCTTCTAAGTCAACTTTAACATTAATTGTGTCTTTCGATTTCCCATCATAGTTCCTAAAATATTCTCACAAATATTTTTATCAATATGCATCACATCAAGATTATGCCTTAATAGTAATTCCTTCCAATATGACAAATTAAAAAATATTCTTTTTTTTGTCTAATTGAATTCAACATCATTTCTCTTTTGCTTTCTACTACTTGGGTGTTTCCTAGGTATAATGTCACCCTAATGTCAGAGCTGGTAAACAATATCATCACCACACAACTGCAATAGAGCTTTACCCAATTCTGCTTTGTAATTAAACAATTTACTTCTTCGCCATCTATGCCCATGTTCCAAATAATGAAGATGGCTTGTATAACATATTTTACTTCATAACCTCATTGAATAATTTTAATGATTACACACAGGACAAGCCATATATCGTTTAGTGCTCCACTCAGACAAATTCCCATAAGCTAGGAAATCATTTATAGTCCATAAAATAATGACATGCATTCTAAATGTTTGACTTCAAACAGCATCAAAAGTTTATATTCCAAACTCCTATAGATCGTTTAATTCATCAATTAATGGTTGCATATAGACGTCGATATCCTTACCAGGAGTAGTAGGACTTAGAACAAGCAAAGACAATAACATAAAAGGCTCCTTCATACACTTCTATAGAGGTAAATTGTATGTCACTAGAATAACTGGCCACGCGATGTATGAAGTACTCATATTAACGAAAGGAATAAATCCATTTGAGACCAATCTAAGTCAAACATTATGATAATCCTGTGCAAACCATGGAAATTTTTTATCAAATTCTTTCCATGTCATTGAGTCTGTTGTATGACGCATAATGTTATCATCAATGCATTTCTCTTTATGCCAGCTCATATCCATCGCTATTTTTTTTGACACAAGTATTTATAGTCGTGGTTTAATAGGAAAGTATAGAAGGATTTTATTTGGTATCTTTTGCCCTCTCCTATCGTCCACTTGCCATCTTGATGTACCATAAATCGGACACTCTTGAACATCTTTACTTTCCTTCTAAAATCACGATCATACTTACGTGCATGAATTGAAATATATCCTAATCCAAGGTCTTTTAACAATTTCTTTGCATCATGGTAAGATTTCCACAAGTTATGTCCAACAAGTATTGCATCATTAAGTAAGTCAATTAATATGTCAAAAGACTTGTTACTCCATTTATTATAGACCTTCAAATGCAACAACTTGATAATAAAAGATAGTATTGAGAAATTTGAGCACCCTGGATATAATTCTTCTTAAGCAACTTTCATTAACTTCCCAAAATTTTCTTCAGTTATACTACCAATTATGTTAGGTATACCTATTTTATTCATAGTCTCTATATAATTCCCATAATCGTCTAACATCTTGACAACCCCATCATCACCATCATCATTAACATCACAATCATCAACAACATTATTGTTAGTATCATCATAACTTGTACAACTTATACCACCATTTCTACTACAACTTCGTTCCTTACGTTTACCATGATAAGCCATAGAATATAAAATTTATCTATGCCTCCGATGAGCAAGTGATTATATAGCATATCTTGAATTTAAAAGTTGACATTTAAGCAATCGATGTAAGGACAACTAGTACGAAATTCGTCTCCCATTTGATGTTGTACAAATTGCATAAAACTTTTAACTCCTTCTATGTATTTAATGGACCATTTCGGATGAGACATCCAACTTTTATCCATATAGCTATACAATTAAAGAAGATAACTGAATTATTTAATGCATTTTGATAGGTGTGCATTATTCTATGTTTTTCTATGTAATTAGCATGTGTTTTCTTGCATAATTGTTAATTATTGTTGTAGTTTAGGATTTATTTTATATGTTTTCATTTAGTTTGATTTCCATTGTTGTTCTTTTATGTTTGATGTTAATTTACGGTAAGAATTGACTATTTTTGTATAGGAAGGCAGATGAAGCAACTTGGAGATTGAACTAGAAATCAAAGAGGAAAAGAAAAGAGGAAGTATTCTGTCAGACCCCGTTTCCGGAGCCCTGTTTGTAGAGGAATCAAGTTCTCCAACGGCTTTGTCACATTTTATTGGGTGTCTGTGGACAGTGATGAGTGACTTTTGAATTATTTTGACTGTTGAGAATTTGATTATTATTTAATTATATTCACTCTATATTTATTTATGCCATTCTTGTTATTATAGAGTGAATGTCTTGTTTCGAGCTGATTCTGAGGCGATGAAATTAAATATTGTTATTGAAAATTTGAAAAATGATATAATTCACTCCCTATTAATTGCATTGCTTAAATAATTCAAGAAATAACTAAATAATCGAAGAAGAAGGTTAGGGCCTTGGGGCTATGGGGGATGCGGTTGTACGATGGATGTCACGTGGTCACAGCTGTAAAACTAAGCCTTGAGGTTTCAGACGTCCGTGTGCTTTCTCGACAACACTACACAGGAGAGAGACAGAGAGAGGTGTAAAAGAAGACGAAAAGAAGAGATGTTTTAAATACATACGTTTCTCGGGGTCAGGTTTGAATCTGTAAAGCTTCCATATTATCAGTCTCAGTTGTTGGTTAGTAGTTATATTTGAAACAAACCTATGTTTTGTAAGAAAGAGTGGCCACGCCTACAAACAGGGTATAGTTCTGGAGCCAATCCAATTACGTGAAATTGCACATAACAGACGTCAATCTTTTATTAATTCAGTAAAATGTGATGGTAACAAAAGATGATACCATGCCTTTGCCCCTACGTGTAGAAGCTCAACGGGAGGACAAATCACTCCATTCTTCAAGACTTTTGGATAATGCTTCAACTGAACTTGTTTTTGCTAGAAGTTAAGTTTGTTTTGCCAAGCATTGGAGGTCAGTGGCGGCGTCTTTGCTTGTTTGAAGGTCGGTGGAGGCATCTTCATTTAGCATTATTATTCCTTTTTTCGTATTGACTAGCTTCAATTTTGTTTAATCAATCTCATCTATTATAGATAACAACTTCTTCTCTAAATCCTGAATGATGTTCTTCATAGAAGAGTTTTCCTTATTTAGCTTTTCATTCTTCTTACACTTTTTCACCCATTTTGACTACATTAATTCATAAGCTTTATAAATATCCTCCTTTTTGTCATATGAATTGTTGTCATCACTGTCATAATCTGAAATTAAATTTTAGACTGATTCATCTGCATTTTCCTCAAAATTTTGGACTGTTTTACCCACGATTTTATCATCAGTTTTTTCCTTCTTAGTTGCTATTAAGCAAGCAACTGAACTTTTGTTGTATAAAGCAACCAACATAGCACTACTTGTAAATTCTTCTTTACTACCATACTCACATCCGGATTCATTCTCACTCCAAATGCTTGTATAGGTCTTCCCTTTTCTCTTCTTCAAAGTGTTAGCACATTCTGCTTGCATTTATTTGAAGCCTTGACATTTATGACAATGAATTTTCTTCACTTTTCTTTCACCCTTTTGAGTTTTAGATTGTTGTTTGAAGTTATTGTTTGATGAAATGCCACCATTTTCTCTAAACTCGAGTCTATCTTTCTTCAAATTCTTTAACAACTTGCTAAAATTTCTTGTCAATAACTCCATATTCTCATTCTTATCGAATTCATCTCCTAAGTCATTCAAGGCTTTACCAATCTCGGTTTGGAATGCCAATCCTTTGTTCTTTTCTCATTTATCTCTCAACAAAAGCTGGTAGTGTTTTGATTGGTGATAAATTGTCATCTTGATCTTTTACTGCTGCACTACGTGCTTATGATTTGTCCGCTGCACCTATTGCTAATCTTTATGCTTCTTTATTCGCTGAGATTGATCGTATTGAAGGAATTCTTCATTTTGGCATTGTTTTGTCACAAAGGGGAGATATCAAATTGTTGTTGGTGATTGTTCCATTCAAGTGGAGATTTCAAGGTATATGCGTGACTATTAGTCTAGCTTTTTGGCATCTTTTTATCCTAAAGGGGAGAAATTTGGATAATTGGATAATTTTTTATCTACGATTATTGTTTATTTGGATGTTTGTCCCAAGGGGGAGTTCCTACATGTTATGTGGTGTTTATGATATGTGTCCAACTATCTACTTGAGGGAGAGTTTCCATATGTGACAAATAATGTCAAAAAAGGAGAGATTGTTAAGATATATGATAAGCTATTTTATTGACTAATTTTGGGCATTATTTGTAATTGGACAAAGTTGGACATCTTTGAAATTTTACTATGCTAAGTTATCTATCTTTTGTGGGACTCTTACGCGAAGATTAAAATCCCAGTGAGGATAGGATTTAATTGCAATCTAATCGCCATATCTTGACTAATATAAGATGTAGTTGTTTAGTAATTTTTGGACTCTTATTTTGGATAGCTTATTTTGGGATAATAGCTATCTAAGGAAGCATAAATTTTAGAGATTTGGTTTGATTATTTGCAACTGTAGTGTGGCTGGGACTTACATATGGTATATGGGTTAAAGTATTGTCATTTTTTGTGTGAAAAACAACAAGTAACTTATGACTCAGCAACTGTGGTTTTTTAGGCAATCTTGGATCATTTTTGTAGCTGATTTTATGGGATACAATTATGATTTGGTGCTGCAACTTTTTGTCAAGGTTTCACAACCTTGTTGCTAGGTTTATCGTAAATCATGTGTGTTTTCTGTTGCTACACATTCTTCTGTTTTGAATAACCATTGAGGGTTATATTGTGATGTTGATTGCATTTGTTTTTATCAATTGCATATTCTCCATCGTTGCACGAAAACAGATGGTTGTGTGATTTTAACAGTTGTGTTCTCTTCTATTTTTGCATGACCATTGAGAGCAATTGGGCAGCTGGT
>JANIIA010000191.1:63108747-63125787 GCA_027478495.1 Erythroxylum alaternifolium
TCCTTATAAGCTTAGGCTCTTTTGGTACTTAAGTTACATGCCAAAAATGCCCTCAATTCATTCTTATGCATTTATTCTATAAACTATTATGCTTAATTTAACAAAAAAAATTTTCAGGGGGCCAGCACCTCTACCCTATCATAACCCTAGTGGAAATTAACTCATTACTATCATTAGGGATGACAGTCATGCCACCTTTCTTTGGTACCAGTTGTACAGATCTAAGAGCTATCAAAAATAGGATAGATAATTCCTACATCAAGTAACATAAGTACCTCAGATCGCACAACTTACTTGATATTTAAATTGAGTCTCCTCTGATTTTCCACACCAGGTTTATGGTTTTCCTCCATTAAAATCCTGTGAACACAAATAGAAGGTGCTAATTCCCTTTATGTCAGTAATATTCCATGCAATAGCCAATTTATGTTCACGTAACACCCTTAATAAATTCTCTTTTTGAGAGAAATTCAAAGAAGAAGAAATAATAACTGGATATGTATTTGATTCTCCTAAGAACCCATATCTCAAATTAATTGGAAGTTATTTTAATTCAGGTTTTGGTGGGCTTAATTAGGAAGGTAACAATTTAGGTTTAGGAGGGCCCAATTCTTCAATTTTAGGTCTATACCTAAAACCATTACCTTGCAATCTATATGCATAATCCACTAACTCATTATCCAATTCATTCTCATCTATTCCTAAAGCTAGGCATGTCTCTAAAGCATCATCATACATTAATTTAGGAATAGAATAAAGTGTAAGAGAATCAATTACTCTATCCTAAGGTGACTTCATCAAAAGAGGGTCCCTTTAAAACTTTTAAAATATTATACACCTCTTCCTCATCACCAATTTTTAAGTTCAGCTTACTATTTGGGACATAAATCAATGCTGCACTAGTGGCTAAGAATGGTCTTCCTAACATTATAGGTACCTTCATATTGAAATCCATCTCAAGCACAACAAAGTCAGCTGGAATTATAAGCTTATCAACTTTTACCAGTATGTCCTTAACTATACAAATAGGGTATCTAATTGATCTATTGATAAGATGCAATGAAATTTTAGTTAGTTTGAGATCACCAATTCCAAGCCTGTTATAGAGAGACAAAGAAATAAGATTAATACTTGCACCTAAGTCACATAAGCATTGAAAAATATTAGAAGCACCAAAGTGATAAGGAATAGTGAAACTCCCAGGATCATTTAACCTAGGGGTAGTTTATTTTGTAAAATAGAACTACACTCCTCAGTTAAGGCTACCATAGCAAAATTGTCTAACTTCTTTTTATTAGAGATGACTTCCTTTAGGAACTTGGTGTAAGCAGGCATCTCAACAAATGCTTCAGCAAAAGGGATGTTGATTTGGATCTTTTTGAAAAGATTAAGGAATTTCTAAAATTTGGAATCGTGCTGCTTATTCTTTACCTTTTGAGGGTATGTTATGAGTGGCACAAAGGAAAATTATGAAATTGGCAAAGACTCTTTCTTTGGTTCAATTTCTTTAGGCTCTTCTTCTTCATCCAAATTCACCATTTCAGCATCATTGGTTTCATTTATCTTAGCTTCCTTCTTTTTAGGAACCACACCTTCTACCACCTGACCACTCCTCAGAAGAATTGCCATACAATCCTATTTTGGATTCACTTGGGTATTGCTAGGTAAGTTTCCCTTAACTCTTTCACTTACCTCTTTTTCCATTTGATTGATTTGTGCCTCTAAATTTCTGATGGCAGTATGGTTGGACTGCGTGTTCTGCTCCATTCTATTCATGGCTTGAGAGCTAGCTTGAGCACTTTGATCTATCTTGCTCATAAGCTGAGCAAACATATCTTCAAGCCTATTCCCTTTTTGCTCCTAAGGGGAAGGGAATTGTTATTATGCAGAAGATGAATGAGGTGAATATTGCTGCCTCAGTGATGCTTGAAACCCAGGTGGTCCCATTGGTTTTATAGCCCCTTGATTTTTCTAAGAAAAATTTGGATGGAACTTCCAACCTTCATTGTAAGTGTTTGAGAAATGATTAAATATCTGACCTTGTCTACCTCTGTTGACATAGTTCATATCTTCCTTTGGCATTGTTACTTTAATGTTCATATAACTAGCTATTGTATGTCCAAATCTACCATAATGAGTGCAAGGATCCCTACTAGACTTGTTGTCGTTCATCATCATATTCAACTTCTTATTTATCTCAGCAATGTGGTAGGCCATGTCAAGTTTCGAACCCACCTCAGTAACAGCAGCACCTTTGCTGCTAGTCACTTTACAATGTGAATTCTCCACAACTTTTTTGAAAATATTCCATAACTCTTGGAAACTCAGGTTTCTAATATTCCCACCAACGTTTAAATCCACCAAAGTCTGATTATGATCAGTGAGACCATATTAGAAAAACTGAGTCAAAGAGTATGTATCAAATCTATAATGAGGACACTGGTTAAGGAGATCATTAAATCATTCCCATGTTTCATAAAAATTTTCTCCTTCTTTCTGCGAGAACCAATGTATCATCTTCCTTAGTTCGAGAGTTTTGTGGGCTAGGTACCAGTTCATCATAAAAGTCTTCATTACTTTGTCCCAAGTATCAAGGGTATCTACCTCCAAGCTTAGCAACCAGTTTCTTACTAGTCCCTTTATGCAATAGGGAAAACACCTTATCCTAAACACATCTTCAAACAATCCACATAGTAGAAGAGTCTGAATGGTAGTATAGAAATCTCTCATAAAGGCTAGAGCATCTTCACTCTACATTCCATTAAATTATGGCTACATAGATAGATGAATCTACTTCAGCTTATAATTCCTTACTGTCACCCTTAATCGAATGCAAGAAGGGTTGCCAGCAATAGATAGCATATGATAATCTCTAATTCTCCTTACCGTAAGATTAACAACTACCGATTCATTGTTAGCCTGATGTCCTTCATTGAATTGATCATTCCCTATATCTTGTTCCGTATGTGGAATTGGATTTTGATTATTATTTTCCATCTCTCTTCTTCATTAGGTGTTGTTCCTTCTATAAATGCATTTAATTTCAGGATTTAACTCAATTAGTTGATCATTGTTCAAATTTTTTAAATGCCTTAAGTTCATGTAGCTCTTGAAATAAAAAAAGAGAAAGGGTTTTAAAGTAATTAATAGTATCAAATATAAATTAGTCCCCAACAACGACATCAAAAACTTAGTCGACAAAATCTGCAAGTGCATATAATCGTTTCTAGTACCTAAAAATCAAGTATTTTAAGGTCATCTCCCACAAGGACTAAGCTATTCACTATTGAATTAATCCTAATTACTTAACTAGAATAACAAGAAACATAAAAGAAGATTGGATTAGAGTAGACAATAAATTATAAAAACTGTAAATAAATAAACAAGGAAAATATGATGATTTAGAGTTAAGGTTTTGGGGTTCCCCAATTTAAAAGATTGATCAATAAATTATAGATTTGATTGAGTGATAGATTATAATAAAAATTACTCAAATTAACTTATATTCTCTCTCAAAACATATAAGAATACGTAACTAGTTGATTAACATCTCTTAATGTGAAACCTAACTAGTCAAATTCATTAAGAACAAGCAACTATAAGTTATCACACTAGTTCAGGATATCTCTATCTCTAAATATAATGTGTTTATCTTCCTAGTGCACAAATCATACTTCACCTCTCAATTCACTATGTAATTCCTAAGATTGCATCTATGGTGATCAAGCATAGAAACAGCAATGAGTTCAAAAAGATAAACATAACCAAAGAACTTTCATTCAAAACCAATCAATCTATAAAATATGAATCAATCCCCCAAATTATGCTACATCCTTAACCCTAATTGGGATTTAGTTCAAGAACATGATAAAAGAATCCTTACAAATAAAGATAATCAACATCCAAGAAAGAGTAGAGAGAAGATGGAAAGAAAATAGAACAATATTACTTCTAATACTTGATTGAATCCTTCTTGATCTTCTTCTTTGCCTTTTTTGGGTACATCCTTTTCTGTGCCTCATTTTCTTTGTAAGCCCCCCCTTTGGGTCTTAAAAATAAGTATTTACAGTGCCTTGGGCTCAAAGAAACCTAATTCTTGCCAAACAGGGGAATAAAAATCGTAACAGTGCCATCAATGTACATTAAGTAGATGGACATATATTGACTTTCAAAGAGAATTTGGGCAGTAAATGCCCTTTAGGTAGACTTCATGTTTGCTGAGTGGACCTTCTCAGGTTTTCTAGCTTTCCATCTCTACTCATGTCCGTTTGGAGGGACATCATGTCCACTGGGTGGGCATACATTGGACATCTACAGAAACGTGTAATTTTGACCCTTTAGATTGCAAAATCTCTCCTTGAAGTCTTCATATAAGTTGTAGAACTCAAAGTCCTATTCAAAAGCATACTTGAATGAACTTAATTCGACATCCATAACGAAAGTTATGCCTCTTTCTCCAAAATCTATCCATTTGCACCTATTAAGCATTAAAGTTGAAATGTGTGAGAATTAACCAAATAAAGCTCAAAATTTACACAGAGATAAGTCAAATTAGTTCCAATTCATCTCAAAATCATATATAAATAATTTGACTTATCAGCTACGAGAAAATCTACTGATCCATGAAACTGAGCTTTGATAAGATCTCATCTTGAATAATTATTTGATATTATCTTTGAATTTATTTTTGTGCTTTAATGTTAAAATTAATGTTTGTTTTGTTTTACGAGATAATAAGTAGAAATTGCATCAAATTGGGACTCTATCAATGATAATAACAGATTTTGGATAAAGTGAAAGGATTGATGCAGTGGATAAGGCTGATCACTTGAAGAGTTGGAATTCAATTGGAAGACTTCTCCTTATCCTTATCATGAAGGAGTTTGATTTTGAATTCATTTTAGATAGACATCTTTACAAGTTAGATTAGGACTAAATTAGCCTCTAAAAGGGATGTTTCTCACAACAAAAAAAGGATTCTCTCTTTTTACATTTTTAGAAATTCTTAGTCTTATGTGTGGCTAAACTCATCGTTTTGATTCAAGGGGATTCAATACTCTGATTGTAATTTTATAAGGTTTTATGTTTCAAACTTTTATTCACGTTTTAATTCAAGTATTTCTTATTTTGAGTTCTTATATTTCATGAATTATTGATAATTGATTAATCTGACAATTTAATTTAATATTGATCATTCTGTTGCTATCCAGGAATTTAGTGATTTGTAATTGTCATGAAGGATTGGTACAAGTAGCAAATAAGTTATTTATGAATTTCCATATTTAATTTATGATAAAAAGAAAAAAATTAAATAGTTGCAGCTATCTCAATTATTTAATGTAGGGTTTAGTCTTTTTCGCAGACTTATTTCTGTCATTTATATGATATGCATAATATCACAGCCAATCAATAAATAATAAGTTTTTGTTTGGATGCTGGGTTTGAATTTAGGAAAATTTCAGACTTATTAAATTTTAAAATTTTTAAAAAAATTAAATAAAAATTAATTAATTTTCGTGTATAAGAAATTATTAATTTATAAAAACTGATAAATTAATTAATTAATTTTTACAATAAAATTTATTAAAATAAGTTTAATGAAAAATAAAAAATAAAAAATAAATCAAGTAAAATTTTTAACAATTTAACTAATTAAATCAATTATTTTTTAATAATTGGTAAAATTAATTTCGTATCCTTCAGTTACATACAGGTGGAGCGATCGGGAAACACGATTTCCCATATCTGCCTTTCCACAACAATAGAATGTGGCTTTTACTTTCTTCTATATCTATACAGATCAAATCAATTCAGATTAGAATCAATGCACGTACTGCATCAACTAGCATTTGCAAGTTGTAACTATCTGTCGTAGGCCTGATAAAATTTGGTCCGAACCGATAACCTAACCTCTTCGATAAAAAAAATGGATATGGGTTAGAATTTTTTTTACCGAATTTAAACTGGGCTGATCAATTTTTTTTCGAATTAAAATCAAATCTAAATTTGGGTTGACCTCATCAGACAAAATATCTGAATTTTTAAAATTAGTCGAGCATTTAAAACTGATTAAAATTGTCCAATCCGAAATTAAAAAAGGCAAAAAAATCATTGTTTAAAAAATCATTACTTTATTCTAATTTATTGTATTAAGTTTTGATTGCTATATATGTATCAGCTAACTTGTGTCATCTTTTGTTTTTTTTCCTCAAATCATGGAGTCTTTGGAACATGAAGAGTGAGATATGAAGAGTTTGATGAAGAAGGATTTATTATTTCTTGCATATTTTATTTAGTTTGAATTTGTAGTATGAACAATGTAGTTTACTGGTTTTGAATTTGGTGTACTGTTTATGTCTTTGTGGCTTCTAGCTATAATTTTGTTGGAAACTTTGAATTTGGTAGTTATACTTTTGTTTTTTTGAATTTGGTTGTAGACTTACCATTTGTTTGGTTTGACCTTCAACTATACAACTATAATTTAGCTTTCTTTGCTATAGTTTTTTTTTATTAGTTTTACATAGAAAAAGAGATGGGAAGAAGATGGTGCAATTTAATGACCCTTTGTTATTAGTTAAAATTGAACAAACCAGTTCCAAACTGGGTTAGGTGTTAACCAATCTGGTTCTGTTTCGAGTCAACTTGGTGAAAAAATTGTAGTTTTAAGCCAGTTTAAGGTCATGAAATTTTTACCTTTGTCTGAATTGTCTGAAACTGATTTCGTTTGAAACTGATTTTTTGCCAACCCTAATCTACCAGATAGATTTGATAGATGTGTTTAATAAAATTTAAGAATGATATAAATGTCAAGTTCAAATCATTTTTTATTTTTTATTTTTTATTTTATTTTATGAGTATTCACTCGTTTATTTTATGTAATAAAATTTGATAAACGTGTTTAATAAATTTAAGAAAGTTATCGTTACATCTTCATTGTTATTAAATTTGTGAAATCGAAATAAAATTTTCAGTAAACCTTCAACCAACTTATTGTCGCTATGATTAATTGATTATTGGAATTTTGTTAATCTTTAATAATTTATATTGGAGTTTTACTAATATCAGGACTCAAGTTTTCAATAAACTTTCAACAAATTTTTTTTAGTCAACTATTATTATGGACATTCATAATAAACTGTATTTACCAATGACTTTAAAATAATACCAATCTATTAAATCATATGAAATATTGTAATTTTGTTTATCTTATCATATATTTTAATTTTTAATTTAATACAAGAAATATTTCCTTATATATATTTAAAATAAATATCCATATTTTTTTAAAATTAATGTAAAAATCATTAGTTTAAGATTTATTTTTAATGATTTTGATAACGATATAATTTTTAAAAGGATATAAAATTATAGGATAAATGTTTCATTTCTTACATAAACCTTCTTAATAAACTTACGTTATTTATTAGAAATGATTCCACAATATCTAGAAGGATCTTGCTAATCACATAATTTGACAATTAGCTCCAAGATATTGTTAAAACTTTTCTCTTAACGTCTGGATATTGGTAGATTCCAGCAAAGATGATATAAAGATTCGTTGGATTCAAAGTCAACTCAGAATATAAGTGAAGCAACAACTAGTTGAAGAAAATGTCTATTTAAGGAAGAGTCACTACATTTGCATAGAAGTCAGAGTTTTGAAATACTTCAGCAGCATCAATATTCTCTAAATTCATATCTTTATTAAACTTCTTATGCCTTAGAAAGTGAAAATACTGTATTGAGAGAGATTGTTATTCCTTGAAGCTTACATTGAGTAAACCCTATATACATTTTTTGTTGAGATCTTGTAGAGACTTATTAAATACAACGAGCGTGAAAGGTTGAAGAACCTTGAAAAATATGTAGCTGTGAGCTTAGAGAGGCTTGTCAAAATTTACTACTTGGACTTTTATAGTGTCTAACGGATTTAAATCCTTGATCACCAAAAAACACTTCTTTTACTGAATTTGTACTCGAACCCCTGAATTTACCAATATCTCGCTATTTGTTGAAAGTTCAATTGAGTTTGTGGTATCCATCCCAGGAACCGATATGGGGTGGTCAAAGAACAAATCTTTCTTAGATCAGAAGAAATAGTGATCCAGTGGGAATCTCAAGTATGAAGTGTTCTTAATGATTTGTAAACAGAGGTCTCGTTAAGCACCCCATATCTTCTATTTCATAACCTCTATTCCCCCCATTCCTAAAAGTGTTTTCATCCTTTCGTTGTAATAAATAAAAAGAAATTGGATGACTAAGAAGGCATTGAAACAGAGGGAATAGGGTAGAGGGGGAACATATCTTCTATTCCACTCTTTAAGGCCATAAACTAGATGTTCGATGCCATGTCTGCAACCAATTTTAAGACCTTCAAATCAGCAAATTAAAAAAAACCCCACTTGGTGATGTGCACAATAACTGAGACCATAACAAACCAATAACAATAATAAGTACAATAGCAGCAAACATTTACACAAGTACAATAATAGCAGACATTTACACCAATAAAATTGATTTCATCATTGTTGGTCTTTATGTTAATGATATCATTTACGCTAATTCTTCTCCTTTTTATGAATTAATTTATTCAAATGATGAATGCATTTGAGATGTCAGATATGAGTTTATTGCATTATTTCCTTGGCCTTGAAGTCCATCAAGGTGAAGATGAAATTTTTGTCTCACAAAGGAAACATGCTAAGTACCTTCTGAACAAATTTGGCATACTTTATTGTGAACCTGAAACTATGCCCATGAATGTCAATGAAAAGTTATAGCTTCAAGATGGAGCAAAAATAGCAGATGCTGGAAGGTTCAGAAGCTTAGTTAGAGGTTTAATCTATTTAGTACATACTAGACCCGATATTGTATTTTCAATTGGTGTTATTTCTAGGTTTATTCAACAACCTTCAAAGGTTCATTAGAGAGCGGTAAAGTGGGTATTGTGTTATCTTGCTGGGACTTTAGAGTATGAAATTTGGTACTCAAAAAATTCCAATTTCAAATTGTGTGGATTCATGGACAGTGTAAACAAAGTGTTTTAGCAAGTATTTTCATTATAGGTTCAGGAGTGATCATTTAGAGTTGAAAGAAGCAATCAATAGTGGCATTATCAACTTCAGAAGCTGAGCACATGGCAGCAACTGAAACAACTTGTCAAGTAATTTAGTTAATAAGAATGTTAGCTGAACTTCAACTGAAACAAGAAGAACCAACAGAGATATTTTGTGACAACAAATCAATGATCTCTATAAAAAAAGAATCCAAAATTTTATAGTAAAACAAAGCATATAGAGCTACGTCACAACTTCATTAATGATCTTATAGCAAAGAAGGAGATAACCTTAGAGTATTGTAGCACAAAATAGTAGCTAGTGGACATACTCATAAAGGCTTTATCAAAGGAGAAATTCTACTATTTTAGAACCTTACTTAGTGTTTGCGAGTTTGAATTAAGGGGGAGTATTGAAAAATAATTGAAAGTCAATATTGTTACGAGTCAGCCAAGTTTGTTTAGGTTGATTCGTTTATTTTAGCTATTCAAATTTTTGAATTTTTTGTTTATTTGATTAATTTGTTACCGAGATATTTGTTCAAGTTCATTTCTTCATTGCCTATATAGTTAGTATGAGTGTAAAACACACACTCAACTATCAATAAAGTATTTTATCCATTGCATTATCTTTTCTTCTCAGCTCTTTCATGTTCCAATTTAGTCAACAAAATGATAGAATTAATGTTAAATGCTATTGATAATTTGAGGAAAATCAAATGTTTTAGTCTTGTATCTCGACTTTCCACTAAATCATTGAATTGTTCTAATTGCAATCTGTATTATCTTGGATATCTAAGCTTTGTGATCAATATTTAATAGACTATAACAAACTAGAAAATTAGATGAAATCATGGGAAACTAATTACATAATCATTTGACAGCTCTTGATAATCAATATTATAAAATAAAGAAAATTTTATTTAGTTAAGATAATATTTTTTAAAACCATATAATGATTTCATCGAACTCCAGAGGCTACAACCCTATTGATGGAAATTTACTCACACAAACACTAAACTTTTATTGAACTCAAAATTCAAATATTACAACTTAAGAAGCTTAGGTAATATTCGCATATCGTTCTAGAGGGTCTATGGATGTTACATTGTTTGGTATCAGAGTATGGTTTAGGTGATTATGGTGTCATCAACGCTTAACTATGCTATTATTTGGATGTAAGGGTTGTGTTTGGCCTAATGCAATTTGTCCCATGTTTTGATTGTATAATTAATTATGGAAGGGTCTCACGAAGCTATCGAAGAGATTGCTGAGAGTAATACTCCTGATCGATCTAGTCCGTCTAATGCTAGACCTTCTGGGGTCAATCGAGATGAAGCTGAGATGCCACCTCCTCCTTCAGCTCAGGGTAAGGTGTTGGTCAAATTGTCTCAGGATATGATGACATTACTACACCGTATGACCATATCAAAGGCTCTGATTGACTAGTTACGGAAGTATGGAGCTGAGGAATTTACCGGGACATCTTTGCAGGAATCTGAAAGAGCTGAGTTCTGGATTGAGAAAGTGAAAAGGATCTTAGATGAAATCAACTGTCCACTAAATTAGATGGTGCATTATACTATCTCTCTTCTTCAAGGAGCAGCTTACGAGTGGCGGAAGTTTGTTCTGAGAAGTCCCCAGCTATTGGTGCCTCTGACTTGGAATTTCTTTACCCAAGAGTTCAAAGCTAAGTATGTTACAGAGGCTTATAAAAAGAAGAAGTGGAAGCAGTTTTTGAACCTAAAGTAGTGGAATTTATCTATTGCTGAGTATGACAGGGAATTTAATTAACTCAGTAAGTATGCGCCTGAACCAGTACTTACTGAGGAGTTTCAATGTCAACAGTTCAAGGATGGTTTAAATGATTCAATTAAGGAGCATCTTACAGCATTCACTTTACTGCAGTAAGTAAATTACCACAAGCTAGTGCAAGCTGCTATGAAAATAGAGAGGTAAGAGATAGTGAAGAGAGAAAGGACTCAGTGAAGGGGTTTTCTTAGAGGAGTTCAGTCCTCGGGCAAGCGGCGTCATGAAGGTGTTTACTCTGCACTGGAAATTACTCAGAGATCTGTAGCCAGGGGAAGACAACAAAACTTTCCCTCAGCGATTGTTTATAGTAGGGGTTCCTCAGTGGGCTGAGGTTCTGGTACTCCGGAGTGTCCTCATTGCTCTAAACACCATTAGGGTACTTGTTGGAGAGCTACAGGCACATGTTTTTGATGTGGTAGTACTAATCATCTGATAACAAATTGCCCTATGAGACAATCTCAGACCACACAAGCTAGTAGGTAGGCCTCTTATGCTCCTACTGAGAATAGAGGACGAAGTAGAGGTCGTGGAGGATCTAGTTAGATCAGCTCTAGTTCGAGTACTCATTCAAAAACTGTTGATCAACCTATTGTGCCTTTTGCTCCAGCTCGAGCTTATGTTTTGAAAGCTCATGAGGATCAGGACAGACCTAAAGTCATTGCGGGTATGGTTTCTCTCTTTAATTCTGACATGTATGCACTGATTTATCCTGGATCTACTCATTCCTACATCTGTGTTAAAGAAATGTTTGATAAGGAGATTCCTATAGATCAGCTAGAGTATGAGATTTATGTGACTAGTCCTTTGAGTAGTAGTGTGTGGTTAATCAAGTATATAGAAACTATCCTGTTATGATCCAAGGATGTGAATATATAACAGATCTAATTAGATTATCTTTTTATGAATTTGATTTGATTTTGGGCATAGATTGGTTGACCAAGCATCAGGCAGTGGTTGATTGTCATGCTAAGAATGTTGCACTTAGGAAGCCTGATCAGCCTAAAATAGCATTGCAGGGCATCCACACTAGTTCTTTAGCTAATGGGATATCTACTATGCAAACCTGAAAGCTCCTCAGGAAGGGATGTGAAGCCTACTTAGCTTTTGTGTTTGATTTTAAGAAGGAGGGTGTTCAACTGCAAGATATTCCAATGGTAAAGGAATTTATGGATGTATTTCCTGAGGAATTACCTGGACTCCCTTCTGAAAAGGATGTGGAGTTGTCTATTGAAGTCTTGCCTGGCACTGCTCCTATATCCAGAGAACTATACATAATGGCTCCTATTAAATTGAAGGAGTTAAAGCTGCAGTTGTAAGAGCTTCTGGATAAAGGGTTCATTCGACCCAGTATCTCATCGTAGGAAGCATCGATCTTATTTGTTAGGAAAAAGGATGGTACACTATAGATGTGAATCGATTATAGGAAATTCAATAGAGTCATAGTGAAGAACAAATATCTGTTGTTGAGAATTGAAGACCTATTTTATCAATTGAAAGATGCAGGAGTGTTCTCAAAGATAGATCTGCGATCCGGGTACTGTCAACTTCAGGTAAAGGATGTGGATGTACTGAAGACTACATTTAGGACCCGTTATGGACATTACAAATTCTTGGTAATGCCATTCGGGTTAACTAATGCTCCAGTAGTATTTATGGATATGATGAATAGAGTATTTAGGCCTTATTTAGACCATTTTGTGCTAGTATTTATAGATGATATCTTGGTCTATTCTAAGAATGAACATGACTATACTAAGCATCTCCTAATTGTGTTAAAAACCCTGAGGAAGAAACAGTTGTATGCTAAGCTGATCAAGTGTGATTTTTGGCTTCAAGAAATGTCTTTTCTAGGTCATGTTGTCTCTTCTCAAGGGATTAGAGTTAATCCTAGTAAAATAGAAGCAATTGTTAACTTGAAACCACCACGGAATGTGATGAAAGTGAGAAGTTTTTTGGGTTTGACAAGTTTCTATCACCAATTTATGAAGGGATTCTCGGTGATAGTATCCTCTTTAACTAAACTGTTACAAAAAGGAGTGAAGTATGAATGATCTGATAGATGTCAGAATAGTTTTGATCAACTGAAATTAGCTCAACCTACTTTTGGTAAGGAGTATGTTATGTTTAGTGATGCATGTAAAAATGGTTTAGGTTGTGTTTTGATGCAGGATGAAAAGGTAGTTGCTTATGCCTCTAGGCAACTAAAGCCACATGAACAAAATTACCCTACACATGATCTGGAGCTCACGGCAGTAGTGTTTTTTTTTTAAATTTGGCGACACTACTTGTATGGTGAAAGGTGTAGAATTTTCATAGATCATAAGAATCTGAAGTATCTACTGACTCAGAAAGAACTCAAGACAACGGTGTTGGTTGGAACTCTTTAAAGACTATGATTGTATTATGGATTATCATCCGAGTAAGGCTAATTTCGTGGCTAATGCTTTGAGTCGGAAGACTATTTCATTGTTATTAGTGCAGTGTAGTGAATGGGCCCTTATATCTGAAGGAGTTTTAATAGCTCAATTAAAAGCTAGGCCTACCTTGAGGCAACAACTTATCTTGGTGACTCCGGAAGTTAAAAAACCTGACTTCTCTGTGAAAGGAGATGATGATCTGTATTATAAAGAACGATTGTGCGTACCAGCTAATGATGAACTAAAAAAGGAGTTGTTATTTGAGGCTCATAATACTGCTTTCACTATGCATCCTGGTGGAAATAAAATGTATCAAGATCTGAAACAACATTACTAGTGGTCGGGTATGAAACGAGATGTTGTGAGTTATGTATCTAAATGTTTAACATGTCAGCAGGTTAAAGCTGAGCACCAAGTTTCATTTGGTTTGTTACATCCTATTTCTATTCCTCAATGAAAATGGGATAACATTACTATGGATTTTTTCGCGAGGCTTCCTTTGACTCAAAGGAAGCATGATGTTGTATGGGTGATTGTTGATAAGTTCACTAAGTCTGCTCACTTTCTGCCTGTTTGTCCTGATTATCCGTTAAATAAGCTTACCGACCTATACATGAATGAGATAGTGAGATTGTATGGGGTGCCACTATCCATTACTTCTGATCCTGACCCTCGATTTACTTCGAGATTTTGGAAAAGTCTGCAAAAGGCTTTGGGTACTCAAATTAAGTTCAGTACTACTTTCCATCCCCAAATAGATGGACAATCTGAGCAGTTTATCCAAATATTAGAAGATATGCTTCGGGGTTGTGTCTTGGAATTCTTAGGAAGTTGGGATAACTATCTTGCTCTGATGGAGTTTGTTTACAATAACAATTATTAGACTAGCATTGGCATGGCACCTTATGAAGCTTTGTATGGTAGGAAGTGTAGAACTTAGGTATGTTGGATAGAATTAAGTGAAAATAGGATGATCAGGCCTGATATTGTGAGAGATACTGAAGCAAAAGTTTAGGTTATTAAACATAGGTTGAAAGCTGCCAGTGATAGGCATAAGTCCTATGCTGATATGAAAAGGAGGGATATTGAATATCAAATAAGAGATAAGGTGTTCTTAAAAGTGTCACCGTGGAAGAATATACTTCAGTTTGGTAAGAAAGGTAAGCTCAGTCCGCGATATATTGGTCCATATGAGATTCTTAAAAGAATCAAACCAGTAGCTTATCAATTGGCTCTTCCTGAAGAATTGGCCAAGATACATGATGTATTTCATGTTTCCATGTTGAGAATATATCGGTTTGATGATACAGATAATATTTCGGTGCAAGAAATTCAAGTCCAACCAGACTTGACTTACGAAGAAGGGTTTGTGTCTACATTAGCCAGAGAAGTCAGACAACTCAGGAATAAGCAAATACCTTTAGTAAAAGTACTCTGGCAACACCATGGACTTAAAGAAGGAACATGGGAACCAAAAGAGACCAAGAGACCTCAGTATTCTCAACTATTTTAATAAGGTATAAATTTTGAAGACGAAATTCTTTTAACAAGGAGAGAATTGTAAGGCCCTAAAATATACCCTAGTTGAAGTGATATATGCTTATAAAAGAACATGTGAGATAGGAGTTAAAATTGTGCTATAAGTTGAATATGAAAGGTATATGACTTGAATTTCAGTATTGGTGGACTATAGTTAGTAAATTGGAATTAATTGATGCCATTAGATAATTGAGGTATTTAAATGTATATTTGGACAAGAAAAATTGTCAAGAAATAAGTTAAGGTTGTATAAAAAAAATTAAAATGATTAAGCCTATGAGTTATGACATGTGGCATCGCTAATGCATTGACATTTGGCATCATTCAGTTTGTGACAAATGGCAGCATGATATGAAGTCAAGAATTCAAATAGCAATTAATGTGTGTGAATTAGTGGCAGCCTAATCCATTGATACATGGCATTATGTGCAAAGTGAAACATGTTTAAGGAATTTGAAGACACCTAACACTTTGGCTAAGCAAAATTTCTGTTGTGTTCCTCTCTGTTCTCTCCCCCGAAACTCCCCTTTTCTCTCTAACTTCTGGAATTTTTGCATCGTCACTTAAAGTTTTGGTAAGCTACTTAACCTAGAAAAAAAAAGTTCTACTAATTTTCTATACCATTGTTTTGTAATGCTGAAATTTGCACATGAAACCTAGATATTTGCTAATTGCTTGGAAGGGTTGGTTGGCTTGATTTTGGAGTAATTTGGAGTTGTTCTTTGAAGTTGTGAAGAGGTAAAGGAGTGCTAAACTTGATATCATGATAGAACATTTCTTATTTGATGTTTTGAAGTGGATATAATATGTAAAGAATTTATGAAGAATTGTGGTTAGGAACTTGATAGGTGCTGGGTACTCATTAGGAGGTGTGTTTCCACTGAACAGCCATCTATTTTTCAGCCATATCTTGACTTGTAGATATGGAAATGGGATCATTTTAGATTCAGATTAAACTAGATTTGTTTATCTACAATTTTATGCAGAATTCGAATTTAAATTCTACCACTAAGGGTTTTGAAATTTAGCTCGAAAGTGAGTTCTGGCTTTGGCTGCAGTGCTGAAAATTTGTGTACTGTCTTTCAATGATTAAACAGTAATGATATAAGTAGAATTAGACAAAGATGTCTGTATAAAAGTTGTAGCTTATTCTCTTGGCTTTCTAAGGGTGTAAAGTTTGAAATTTATGGATATCAGGTTGAAGAGATATGCTCCTTTTAAGTTGGTATATGCACTAGGGGTGTATGATCATGCAAATGCACGATCGCGATCACCCCATATTTTTTTAGGATTGCATGATCGTGCACAAGCACGATCATTCCTTATGTGCACAGCCATGAATTTACAAACTCTCGGCCATGCATCTTCTACTCAAGGCCATGCATGTTTGGTGCACACCCGTGCACTTTTATGTGCACCAGACCTCACGCTATTTTGCACAGTCTTCAGTATTTTGAGCATAACTCATGAAATACTAAACCAAATTGAATGCTTTTTGCTGCGATTGAAACTTAAGACATAGAGGAACATTTTTTTTGAAGAAATTATTGTCTAAATAAGTCAGGTTCTATGTCAAAAGTACCATATACAGTTGACCCAAAACTGTCCTAGGAGAATCTGGAAAACAATGTTAAACTTGATTGTGTAATTATTGACGTATATAAGGATAGGGCTTTCAATAATGGTTGAATTTAACTTAATTCAGATGATATTGTAATGAATGTATGGTTTGCATCGTTGAATTGCTTGGTGTGATCATAAATGAATCAATTCCAAAGACTTATGTATTATGATGTGGATATGGATGTTTGTAAATTGGGAATTTCTGCTATA
Source organism: Erythroxylum alaternifolium (assembly GCA_027478495.1). Taxonomy (NCBI): domain Eukaryota; kingdom Viridiplantae; phylum Streptophyta; class Magnoliopsida; order Malpighiales; family Erythroxylaceae; genus Erythroxylum; species Erythroxylum alaternifolium. Next base: position 63,125,404 of record JANIIA010000191.1, read on the forward strand.
ATATTGTGATAATTTCGGGCCATCAGTTGTCCGAGGAGTTTGGTAGTTGGGATTGTGTTGGATTTGTTTTAAAACTGTTAAGTCCTAGTCGTGGGTAAATAGGCATGCTTAGAAGGGTCTACAGCTGCTCCTGGACACATTTAAGGTGTCGACACTTCGGTGTCTCCTGATAATGATACTTGGGTATCTGAGACTTATGTTTCTCCTAATATTGACACTTCAATGTCTCCTAAATGTAACACCCCACTCCCGCCGAACCCGATATCGACAGTGATACCCGAATTCGTGCCCCGCGAGGGTGGCGTGTCACATCACTTAACAAAAGTCGGTATAAATTTTTTTGAAACGCTTTTAAAACACTTTACACTTATCACTTATTGTGTG
>JANIIA010000191.1:63125887-63137292 GCA_027478495.1 Erythroxylum alaternifolium
ATTACGGGTTGCTACGGGGAAGGAGTTTACAATATCTCGAAAAGCTGCTTCATTGTCCAAATAATCAGATACTTTCACATCTTACAAAGGGGGCAAGGAATTTGGATCAATTAACGAGACTAACGCAGAGTTATCTAGCCATTTATCAAACCAAAAGGATGTTTGATCACCATACCCAACCAATCTGGAACAACCGGTTGAACAATATTCTTACTAGCACAAATGCTCCTCCAAGTATGAGAAGCGACAGATTTTATTGGCGATTGCAAAAATGTGGGGCCTGGAAAATATTTAGCCTTTAAAACATGAGCCTATAAACCGCTAGCATTGGACTCAAGTTTCCAACCAAGCTTAGCCAACAAAGCCAAGTTCATATCTGCAGTTTTACGAAAACCCAAGCCACCTTTCTTACGTGGACGACACACCATATCTCACTTAAGTAGCGGCACTTTCTGCTTATTATCCGTTGAATCCCAAAGAAATTTCCTATTGAGTTAGTCAATTTTCGTGGATACAGCGACAGAAAGTCGCGTGGTTTGCATTATATACGTAGCCATAGTACTAGTGACAAATTGCACAAGAGTGGCTCGATAGAGTTGATCAGCCTTCCAAGTAGTCAATTTCTTCTTGATCCTTGTTAGAATATGGTCATAAATTCTTGAAGAAACACGTTACGCATGAAGGGAAATACCAAGATACAATCCAACGTCAATACATGGAACAATATCGGTACACTTTGAATGTCGCTTCGTTTGGTTAATATGGTCTTCATTGTTAGTGTTCAAACGCTTCATGAAATGCGGAGTTGACCTTGTGAAGGCACGTGCTTCTGTGAAACTATTTATCGTCCCGCATCATGACTTGATGGATACTTCCTTCTAGCCAAAAGCAAGAAATATGGAGTCAAGTCTTTGCAAATTGAAAGGCACAGCACCCCGATTGTCAAACCAAGTGGCTGCCTCCGAAAACAACATCGTTAAGAGGGCCCACTTCAAACCCCACATCAAACCTCCCCAAGATGACACCAAGCCTCCGGTACAGGATCCATCTCTTATCTCTACCACTCTCGCCCATTTTCTATACGTACGGATTTGATTATTATATATATGTGTGTTACTGTAAGCTAGCACACAAGCTCCCACAAAGACGTAGGTTCATGGTTTGTTTTATTATAAGGTTTATGTTTTGTTTTATTTTGTTTTTGATCTGAAAAAGAAAAGCAGAACTTTTGAAATTGGTAGATTCTGAGATACACAATTTTTTTTTGAAAAGTTAAAATATATTGATAAATAAAGAATAAGGAAGAGTGTAGGTTGCTTCGATTGGTAGATTCTGAGATACACTTTTTTTTTCTGAGATACACAATTGAGAGTGTAGGTTGCTCCAATTTCCAATTGCCATATCAAATGATTTTTGTCCGTGGATCGTGTGTTTACAATTTCTTCTCATATCATACTTCTCTTTGGTTCAGATATCCTTCCCTTCCAAAACTTTATGTTGATGAAACCTACCGCGGCTTTCAAACCCAGGCCTGTCGAAATAGGCAAATACGAATAATGCCTAGGATGGCAGTTTATTCCAAGAATTGCTTTTATGTAGTTAGTTCAAAGTACTTGCTAAAGTTATGTAGTCAAATTTTCACATGAAACAACCATCTTCGCTTCTTTAGATTCTTATTTGTTAAATGTAATAAGTTGGAGACGGGACAGAGTCCGACAGAGCATGCAGTGGGAACAAACTTTTAGATATGGACTTTAGTTGGGATAAGATAAAATTTCTCTAAATTTATATCAAATTTATTATTAATTTTTTTTTCTTGACTCTTCGCTAGGGCAGAAGTAACTCGGCTCTTAACTACTTTGAGAATTTGCTTTAGACTATAATGTATTTGACCCAACCTACCAATAGGTTTAAAGTTTTTGCATATTAGTCCATTGTTTGAGCTAACTTTGTATTACCAAATTCATAAACGATTGCTACCCGTCACGATTAATCTCTGGCTTGAGTGAAAATTGGTGAATTCTAAAGTTGACTTGTCGTCTTTATCTACTTGCCAGTGTCAAATTTGTCAACCAGTACTTGTTAATCCGATATCCAGGAACCATTACATGGTTTTTTACATTTTGGCATATTGACATGCAGCCATTACATGCGTTCTTGGCATATTGACATGCAACCATTACATGGTTTTTGACATTTTGGTTATTCGAGTTTCAAGGAAGACAATATCTTGTTACCAGGAATCGTTTCTATTAACAAGTTTGGACTTATGTGGACGAGTCCTTTTAGTTTCTACCATCACAATTAGCTACTTTCTTAATGTAGAACTTGAAGTCGATCTTCAATTTCGTTTTCAGTTACTTGGCAGCCAATTTTGAACCATCCCCGTTCGTAATCTGTTGGAATGTGAATAACACAAAAGCTTTCTACTTTAAATAATTCTTCTCTTAAGTCTTTGTCACCAAATAAAATTAAAGAAAATGATTCTCCATTTTGTTTGCATGTGAAAACTTGGGTGGACTGGACAGAGGAGGGTGGGAACTATCGAGTGTAAATGAGATTTACTGGGGAAGGTACTTGCCTACGTTCCAACTTTCCCATATCCACTTGTTGTTGCATATTAGAAAACTAAAGTAGGAATAATTGACTCGCAATCTTATACCATCAATGTCCCTTGCGGGTATCTATTGGTGTTCATATTGACTTTTAGATTCCCAAAAAGTTGGTTTATTTTTCTAAAGGTGTGAAGTGTGAACAGTTGCAGTCGGCTGCCGTTTATAATTTGCATGCTTCCCCAAGACGAGCATTTATTTGTTCCACACGCTTTCCAAAAGTCCACTCTTATTTATCTGTTCCACATGCTTTCCAAAAGTCTAATCTTACTTTCATTGCCGTATCTCGAAAGCTTACCTTAATAAGTGACACTTAACTTCTTTGGGGGTCCCAAATACTACAGTTTTGTTATCTACTTTATTTCTTGACCAAATTCGATACCCATTCATACATACTAGTACCAGAATTCAAGCGTCTTTAGGTGGTGGATGGTATTGTCTTCTGCTCTGATATGCCCATGCATCGTAAATGGTCTGTTTTGACCATTTAATGGTCATGGCAGGCTGCATCATTTTCTTGAATTTTGAGCCTCTGTCTGGTTATTTCTTGATTTCTGAGAAAATGACATAAAATAATGGAGGTCTACGTAATGGACTTTTACGTGGAGTGGGGTCTATTGCACGTGTATTTCTTCTTACAAACAATTCAGGAGATTGCAGACTCGCTCAATCTGATCATAACCAAGAAATGTAACATTCCTCTTCCAAATTAATTGTAAAATAACGAAATGGAAGAAGTTTATATTGAATTTCTCAAGTTTTGCTTTGATGATAAAAAGAAGATCATGTACATGTAGAGCCAATTAGCCAGACGAGGGATATAAAATGATAACAGGAACTAATAAGCATATGTATCGCTTGAAATTGGATGCTACAATTTGTAGTCCGTCGAGTAATTTAATCACCACAGATTTATCTCTTTTCTTCTTTTTTTTTTACCTCAAAGAATCACAATTTTAATATTGCGTTGCAATTATTTAGTATTTTACTAAACGATTACTTTTAATGCAACTCAGAAAGTGATAGAAATTCTATTTATTTTATGAAATCCTATATTTTAATTTAACGTAACATTGAGTCTTGGTAAAATGGTCCACGTCTTAACTTGACCAAGAAATCTTTTGCATATAACAAAGTCTGAGAAACTCAATTGCGTTTGAATATTGACGAAATTTCAGATAAAGACTCGCCATCGAAATGTCTCATTTCTATATCATTTTATATATCCTGAATGTAATTTAAGCGTATTAATTTAATAAGAGATCGCAATTGCGTACTGGAAATAAATATCCAAAGATTTAGAATCACATTGCAGGATTCTTGCCTTCAGATAGTAGCATCAATTCCCATCAATCAGAAACATTTGCTAGGTTGGATTTTAGTATTTTTAAAAATATGATTGGAACTTGGCCTGCAGTCGGGTTTTCGTATAATTTATATACATAATTTTATCATTTTTTTGAACCAATATAATTGACCCACAAGTCAAACGAAAAGTCTATATTTACGTGGAACCAGTAAAAAACACGTGGATATTATTTTATATTCTTTTCAAGAATTTTATATGAGTTTATTATCCAATTAGAAACTCCTTTTTTACTCTAAATTTAATTAGTCATTGTCAACGTACAACGATGATGAATCAGAACATTAAGTTATGAACTGTAAACAGACTACAATAGTATCCATTTTTAATAATGGGCGGCTGGAAGCAATCTATCTAAAATAAATGTCAGAATTTACATTCATATAATTTATTTAATAAAATATAATTAATTGAAAATTTCAATTCAAATAATTATTAAAATTTCTCACGCAATGCAAATTCAACCGCCAAGACTTGGAATCATTTGAGAAGTCCACGTTGAATTCAAATCATCATGAACCACTTAAAATCACCCTTAAAGAGAATAATATCAGGTTATTACTGAGTGTGCACCTGCACTTGGTTTTAGAGTTATTCTGAATGGCGTAGCAATAATCGTAGACTACCCGCATATTTTTCTTTTCCATTGGCAATTCCTAAAAAAATTGATCTTGCGTTCTGTACGACGTCCATAAATATATAACCACCCTTTTACTGTTGCAATTCCATTTACAACCTTTTACCTTTTTCTTGTCATCAAGTGAAAACTAGTACTCACCTTTGGTCCCTTATAAACTTCATTTTTTTATTATTTATAATTTTTATTATTATTTGAATAAAAACAGTCTTACTCAAGAAAGACCCGTCGTTGGTATTAATTAATAGAAATGAGAGAAAAGTGCAAGTAATCACGTAATGAACTTAAAAAGCCACAGGTAGCCTTGCTATTGTAACGTAGGTTGTAGCAAATACCAAATGCCTTCAACGGCTAGTGAAGAACACGCAAAGATGAAGAAAAATCAGTATGTAAGCGTGGTTAGAATACTAAACAAGATGAATTCACTTAGATAAACTTGTTCTATGAATTAATTTTCTATGAACTTGTTATGTTTGATATAGTATGTAGGGGCTAAAAATCAGGAAAAACATGGAAGAAATTGGTTGGAAATTTCGGATAGCATAACCCACGATCGTGGGAATTCCTCTACGATCATGGGAAATGTAAGGATGTTCAGATGACACATCTTGGAAATGCATGGGAAAGGAATTAGATGTGAGTTCTTCTCTTTTAAGTGAATATTGAACCAACTAATGATAAGTTACTTTATTATAGTGCATTTAGACTTAAATGAGACTTTAAATGAACCTAGTTTGATGATAGATTGGTTGAAAAAGTGGTTGATAAGTTTAGATTGATAAATTGAGGTTATAACTATGGAACGGATTGTTGATATCAATGTGTTTAAAATCTGGAAAATTATGAATGATATAGGAATGAAGGTTTTCATATAATTGTAAATGTGAAGGAATGTGTAAGGTGTATTAGGTATAAATGAATGAAAATTTGGATATTTTGTGATTATAAAATGCTAGAAAAAGGATTGGTGAAATGATTGATGATATTAGAATAATCAAGTTCGTTTGAGGTATTAGCCTAAGTGCAAACTAGTTATATCCAAGTGATCATGTTTGAATGATCAAGATTTGTGATTGAGGATACATACTCGGAAATAGTCAATTGAACATGCATTGATCATGACACATATATACATGTGCATAGTTGAATATTAATATGATTGATCGACTTAATGATGTATGAAATATATGTGTAGTGCATGAAGATAAATACATAAGTAGAACGCCAGCATCCAGACATTACCGGTTCGTCGAGGCAATAGCTAATTTAAAGCGTATTGTGAATCAACCTAGATATTTTCTCACTAGGATTGATTGTATCTGCTTAAATTTAAATTATTGATCTCTTATTGATTTGGATGTGATAATTCCATACATTGATAGTTTGAGGAATTTGATAATTGAGATTGCATTGGACGTATTTCATAATTGAATGTGAATTTGAAAGAAATATGTGTACTTAAAGAAATGTTGAATGTCGAACTTAGATCCAATAAACATGTGAAAATGACTGTGTGAAATGAATGAAAGTTATCGATTGCATATCATAAATGCATTATTAGATAAATGAGTTGTGATCAGAGTGACCAGTAAAAGAAAGCTTAAAGCTTAGAAATGCCCATAAAGAGCCACAAGTTTAGTATTACAATGAGCTCAGTATCCACAATAGATACGAGACAGTTATTAATAAGCCTGGTATTTACAAAGGATATAGGACAGTTAAAAAGATGCTCGGTCACAACAAAGTAACAACGAAAGTGGAGTCACATGTGCATTGCATATACAAATTGATATGTATTATATGAATGACTAAAATGAATTATTTGGATTGTTCTGAATTAGAAATGCAAAATAATGCACACAAATTGTATTTGTTGAAATATGATGAAATGTGAAGTGATGTTCAATTATATGATGATATGAATTGTTAATGAAATTTGTCATTGTGTTTTGACATGAGCGAGCATATCGAGGATGGTTCACTCACTGAATTCGCGAAAATCACCAAAATTGCATTGTTGATTTTCAGGCTCAGAGGAGATTTAGTTAGACTAATTGGAGTATAGTTACTGAAATTTGAGTATATAAGTTATGTTGTTCAATAGCTTAGTCAATTTGTGACTAAGCCAACTAATCTACAAATAAAAGCAACTTATAGAGCGCGGCAATATTTGAAGGGGACACATGGTAATGGATAGTTCTTTTTGTTTGATGGAGAACTGAAGATTAAAGTTTTCTCCAATAATGGTTGGGCTAAGTACTTGGAGACTAGGATATCTATTACAGGTTACATAGTATTCCTTGGTGATTCCTTGGTTTCTTGGAGATCAAATAAGCAAAAGACAATGTCTTAGTCATTAGTAGAAGTGGAATACTGAGCTTTAGCTAATGTGGCTTGTGAAATATCATATAAGGTAACTTTTAGATGATATGTTTATATTGCATGATGAGCAGACTTAACTCTTCTTTGATAACAAACGACTCTTTACATAGCCAAAAATCCCGTTTTGCATAAACGAACGAAGCATATAGAAGTTAATTGTCACATTATAAAAGAGAAGATTCAATCTAACTTGATTAAAGTATTCTATATACAACCACAGTTTCAAGTAGTAGACATCTTCACCGAAAGCTTCTTGGGTGTAAACATTTTGGATTTTTGGTTAGCAAGCTAGGAATGTTAAACATTTACATTCCAACTTATGAGGGAGTGAAGGAAAACAGTCTTGTTCAAGAATGATCAGTTGTTGGGATTAAGAGAAATGAGAAAGGTGCAAGTAATCCTGTGATGAACTGAAAAAGCCATAGGTAGCCTTGACATTGTAATGTGGCTTGGTACCTAAATCCTTAGGATAATTGTACAACTGTAGGATTCTTCATTATTATGTCAGCATGAAGGGAATATTTGTTACAGCAGTGTCAGAAGTTTTTTTTTTTCGTTCCGAAGGAAGAACACTCAAAACTAAAACAAAACAAGTCTATCGCAGACCTCTGCGGTACACAGTTCCTTGCTTATCCCGGTAAATACACTCCAAAACTGAAACTAGAGGCTGCTGCAGAATATAAAGGCCTGGGCTGGCAAGAACAGCGAGGGCAGCCAGGTTATCCTCACACTGATTCCCTTCACGATGAACATGCTAAAGTTTCACCTCCCAATCTCTCAGAAGTAACCTGCGGGTACCTGCCAACAAAAAATTATTACCGTCAAGCTCTGTAATGGTAGAGGATAGTAGATCCAGGACTTTTAAAGAGTCCACTTTGATTATGAGACGGCGATACCCCAGGGACCAAGTCAGGGTGAGACCTGAGTGGACTCCTTAGAGTTCTGCCGTAAGAGGCGAGCTGCTGCTCAGGTGATGTAGAAATCTCCCAAATCACTGTCCGTGCCAATCGCAAATTAAACCGCCTGCGGCAGCTACAGACGATGCTTGCTTAACTGTGTTGTCAGTGTTGAGCTTTACCCAGTCCTCCGGAGGTTTAGACCATCCCACTGGACTGCCTGCCGATAAGCCCGGAAGTTTGTTAAGATATCAAGTATATAAGCATCCATTTGTAAACTGTTTTGTACAAGTTTTTGAGATAGAATAGAAAATGAGCTTCTTCTACATTGTTCTTTCTTTAAGAAAATTATTATTATTATTATTATAATATTTTTATCTTAGTAAAATTATATTTCCTCAAGTTAGCTTAAAATCTAAATGCTTATTCAATAGAGCTTTAGCAACTTTTAAGTTATTTTGGAAAATAGTGGAGTATCTTTTATTGCTTAATTTACTGTGTACAATTATGGTAGACTTTTGTATGGTCGGCAATTACAATAATGACATTTGTGTATATTGCACAAGAAAATGTACACCCTAAACACCTGATCCTGACCCCAGTAGACGTCAAAGTGAAACGGTCGGTGGTAAACCCGTAATAATCGTAAAGAGCAGTCCTCATTACCAACCACACGCCAATAAAGAAAATGGAAGGACACAACATACGAGTCGCATAAAAGCACCCAAAGAAACCAAACCTAAACCTTAAACTGCCACATGAAACGGTCGAAAGCCGACGCCTTTGTTATTTATCACAGCACGTTTTGCGAGATCTTTAGGCAAACCCACTTTTTTCTTAATCTTCCGTTTTCTTGAATACCCATCTAGGAATAGTTGGCGAGTTTTGGATTGGAAAGAAGAGACTTTTCAAATGGCAATTCAGTTGGAGAACCTGGTGCAGTCCATCAAATCTAAGGTGAGGGGCTTGAAGAAGTCGAAGAAACCTTATGTGAAGATGGATAAGAGTGCAAGTGTTAAGGTTGAGATTCGTAGCAGAAAAGCGAAGCAAATGATCGAGAAGACCATGAAAGTCGCTGATCGGCCTGGCAAGCGTAGCATTTCTTGATTCTGTCTCTCTTCTTTTTCTCTGTCTAGTCAATTAATAAGGAAAAAAAAAAGTTTCAAGCTTTGTATAGGTGAGTTACAGATGGGTATATCGTTTGCTTATGAACATGTCCATCCTGTGTTGTAAGTTATGGGTAAGGGGAGCGTTATGGTTTGTTTTGCTTGGAAAATTGTGTAGTTTATGCTGTCAAATCAAACCAAAGCAAAGAAAGAAAAGCTTAATTGTTCCCGACTACTGGACCGTACTGTTCGTTGTTCTCGTTCCAACGCCTCTTCTCTTCATATTATTGTTTCATCTATTTACTCAATAATGTGCAAACATGGGAAATTTATTAATTTACTGCGTCATTGACCAACATATAGTTTTTAAGTGGCCAAAACGCATAGCAGGAATCAAAAGCAGCTCAAATTAAGTGATGACTATAAACGTCAAAAGGAAGCCAAGTAACCCAAAAAAAAGAAAAGAAAAGACTCCTCAAACCTGTTGGAAAGGCTGAATTATCTTCTCACAAGGTTAATAGACGTGTTCAAGTATCTTTTCCGTTTTGGCAACATTAACATGCCCCTAAGTCCTGCCACTGACAGCTCTCTCAAGTCTTGTACAACTGGGATATGTCCATACCTTCCGTCTTACTTTCAAGTTTGTCACCTAAGAAATGTCGTTTGTAAACTCCTCTGTTTCCCATTTAACCAAGTTAAAAGAGAGTATGATACTATGATGACCAGAGAATTGATGCGTGGCTGGTGAGTGGTGAGTGGTGAGTGGTGACAGTGACATTAAACTAGGCTGTTACTTTTCATTGACTTAGGTACTCTCCCTAAATTCTCAAATGGCGAGCATAGAAAAAGTGGTTACGCATTCCATCCTTCCTTTGATTTTTCTTGTTCTTAAAAAGAAAAGGAAAAGGTTGAGATTCAACATTGCCCTCAATAAGAAAAGAAATAGCATTTTGTATATGCTTAGACTTTAAAATCCACAATTAGTCGAGGATTAAAATGAATTATATTAGTAGGTCTACTCAATGGTGGGGCTAAGAAAAAACATAGTTTATTTATTAATTTTAATATAAACACACATTTCGCCTCCCATCATTTTCAAAACGCCCATAGGTATGCTTACCATTACCTCTTTCCTTCTACTTTTTTTTCCTTCAATTCAAATATTTATTTTATCTTTTAATTAAAAAATGTTATTTTATTATCTTTTTTAGATAACTTTTGTTTATTCATACCCACTTTCAGTTTTCCTTCATTTACTTATTGATTGCTGGGTTGTTCCTTTTATGGCCAGCATAACTTTCGAGGCAATAAATAATCGGGTCTGAGAAAATTTTGAATGATGAATCAGAGTAAAGCCTGATTTGGAGGAGTGGTGGTAGTTGATAACTTGCTGAAATTAACCTACTGAAATGATAAGTACTCAATAAATACTTATGTGTTTGAGATTGTTGTTTTGGTAACTACTGAAATGTAAAAATAGGTGTTTGGCAAGTGCGGTTGCAGTTGCTAAAAAGAGATAAAATGACTAAAAAGTCCATTAATATAATAAACTGTTAATTGTTGTATAAATAATTTAAAAATATATTATTCGTCATATAAAATTTAAATTATAAATAATAAAATATTAAATTAAAATGAGAAAATATAAATAAAATAAATTTAGTAAATAAATATTTCAAATAAATATTTTATTAGTCATATAAATTCAAATTATAAATATTAAATTAAAATAAGAAATTATAAATAAAATAAATTCAGTAAATAAAATATTTCACCTTGCTTAAATACTATTGGCAAAAACTTCCTTCTATTAATTAAGTAAGGGTATAATGGAAAATACCAAAATATCATGAGGTTATTATTAAAAGGTAAAATTTTTACCGCATAAGCAGTTTCCCATCGCAGCCCTCTTTCTGCTTATCTATTTCTGCGGTGGCATCGCACTTTTCTCCAATCTGCAGTTGTCGGCCGTAAATCCAAATGTGTAACTGCGTTTGGAAACTGTGGTGAATAAGTACTTATCCTCACCGCACTGCAGATCCAAACGCAGCCTAAATATACAGAGGACTCCTCAGTGCATTTAGTCAGTATCAAATTGGTATTAGATTAAATTCTATTACGGTATTATATCAGTATTGATCAATATCAAATACTTTTGAAGTAATTTTTAAAATTTTCAAAATATTCTCTGAATTTTTCAAAAATTACCAAATAGTCTATTGTCATGTTGTACAATTGTACTGTATATTTTTAACCCTATATTTAAAAATCAAAATAATAACTAATAATCACAATTCATATGAAATAATAATAATTTTCAAATATTTCCCATATAAATAATAACCACAATTTATATGAAAAAAGACAATCATTATTATACAAATATAAAATTAAGAACAATATAAA
>JANIIA010000191.1:63222502-63257797 GCA_027478495.1 Erythroxylum alaternifolium
CAAGCCTAGTACTTACACAATTACTCCCTGTGGGATGATATTATACTATACTACTTGGGACCCGTGAACTTGCAGAACCACATCAGAGAGTGCACAGAAGGTTACTGATAAAATACCTGAACTAGTTAGTACTGACAGGCAGGAAGTGCGTACAAAACCTTCTTTTGCAAGCTTATTTAGAAACAATAGAGAACTAAAGTAGTGGATGCAACTTGAATACTTGGAAGTGGAGGAGAAGGTTGCCATGAAAGCAGAAGATGTGGGGCTTTTGTTTAGATGGGTGCTTTACGGGACAATTTCCAGGCATGAAGGCACTAGAATGATTAATGTCTAAATAGGCTGTCAAATGTAAAATCTTACCATATGGACAAGGTTGGATTATTTTCCAGTTTGATTCTGAAGAAGATAGAGCTAATGTGTTAGCAGGGGGGCTATATATAATTTTTGGAAAAACGTTGCTGGTCAAAAAATTGTCACAGGGATTCTCATTTGATTATTAAGACTTTATGGTAGTTCTAATTTGGCTGCAATTCCCCAATGTTCCTTTAGAACTATGGAATGATAGGGGATTATCAAAACTTGATTCCAAGGCTGGGAAACCCATTTGTACGGATATAGTAACTAGCACTAAAGCTCGAATTGGTTTTGCAAGGATATTGGTGGAAGTGAATGTGTTGAAGCAACCTGTTACCAGTTTTGATGTCAAGATGCCTGGAGATGTTCGATATACACAATTGATAATCTAAGAAACATTCCCTAATTACTGCTATACTCGTAAGAAATTTAGGCATAATCCTTTTGAGTGTAAGTTTAATGCAAGGAACAGAAAGAAACAACAAAAAAAGGAGAACACCTAGGACACCGAAGGGGTTACAGCTGACAGGGGTACTATAAACCAATCCCTTCAGGGGAAGAATGTTGAATAGTCAAGAGTCCAGGAGGGAGTAACTAATACTGATAAGTTAGGAGAACAAAACTTTCAAACTGAATGGAATACTACAGATACCGTGACTATGGAGGATTTGAATGGTAATAAGGTACAAAAGGTAAGTAAGCTTTGGATAGATTCCAAAAAAACTTATGAGGGAGAATGGCAGAAGGTGCAAGCCCACAAGTTTGTAAAAAAAGGAAAGGCTTCGATGACACAACTAAATAGAACAAAAATTGAAGGTGATCATGTACAGGAGCAGGCTGGTATTACTAGAGTTGATAAGTGTAAGAGTACTACTGATACAACCAAGAGACCAGGAGGTGAGAGGACCTCCACAAGTGCAAAATGAAGATGTTATGCTTGTGTTGTGTTGCACTATTGTGTTTTAAAATTGCAGTGTTGAGAGCCAAGTTTATATTTTGCTATAGTGTGTGTGCGTGGAACTATGGATCAATGGATTGCAGAATGTGTTTGTGATTGATTGTGATCATTTCCCAACTTATGAATGTGATTGTGGATGGCTTACAAAAATGTAAACTATGAGTTGTGAATTTGTGATTATGGAAAAAATCATCATAGTGTTTAATTGGAAATTAAAATTGATTGTATTCCTAACTTGTTGTGATGAATGAGAACTAGAATTTTGAATTATATTATGAATTTGAGTTTGAGGTTATTCATTTGTTTTTTGAAATTTAGAATTGCGTTATGACTTTTGAGGTTGTTCTTGTATGAAATTTGAGATTGAGACATATTAAAGTTTGAATGAAATGATAGTCTTTAATATAAATTGGGTTATATATTATACGTTAAATTTTATATTCATCAAAATGGATTAGTTAATTTGCGGTTGAATTGTATAATTAGTAATTATACAAATTGAACTATGGATGTTGTGATTTTATGTTTATGATTGGATTATTTAATCAACTAATCAATAATCATACACAATAAGTTATAGTTAAAAGTTTAAGGTTTAATTATGTGATTACACAAATTCAATTATAAATGTGAGTTTATAATTGAATTATGTAATAATAAAAATGAGTTATAGTTGTGACTTGTCAGTTTATGATTGAATTATATATTCATACAAAATAGGTTATAGTTTTGAGTTTATTTTTTAATATGTAATTTTACAAAATAGTTTGTAGTTTTGATCTTATGTTTGAATTATGTAATCAAACAAAATGAGTTATAGTTGTGAAAGTGTAGCAATTAATGTATATATTTGATGTTTAGGTTTAGAATGAAACATGAGTTATTGAGAAACTATTATTGATTTATTTCTTCATTTTTTTACACAAATTTATTTTGATATGAAGTTATTAAGCTAATTTTGATATATGTCTTCATTTATTTTTACAGCTAAGTGGAAGGAAGTTTAAATACTCCTAATAATTCAACCACTTTAGGAAGATTCAATAATCTAGCTTTGGCTTATGGTAGATTAGTTCTTGGAATGAAGAACCATACAATTTTTTATTTTACAACAAGCATTTGAAAGATGGAGGAATTACCAGATTAAAGAAAGATTTAGCTAGGGTCAAAGGTGAAGTGGAGCCTTGTAAAAAAGTGAGTCATAATGTGAAATAGCAAATGAAGACTTTACTTGAAGAGTATCAACATGAGAAAGATAGAAGGCAAAAATTGAATTACAAAATTGGCAGTGAAAGTTCTTTTGTTGGTGTTCAGGAAGATAGTGAGAATTTTGTTAGTGGTAGTATTCCTGTCTAATAAGAAGGGAATATTGCAGCTGATGTTAGGAAAAGAAGAAAACAAATGTCTACATTTTTTTCACCATGTCTAACACTTAGAGCTCAGCCTTCAATCTTTAGTGCCTTACAATCTGGAGAAGCGGCTTATGATGTGGATGTGGCAATGGCTAGATGATAGTATAATTCAAGTATAACATTCAATGCTTCCCATTTTTACTATTATCAGCCTATGGTAGATGTTATTACCTCTTACGGTCTAGGATATAAAGCTCCACCAGTTGATGACTACAGAGATAAACTTTTGAGTAACTTTGTTTATGAAATTAAAAATTATTAGACAAAAGAAGAATGATTTAGGCTACTTTTTGGGTGTTTAATCATGTGTGATGGTTGGACAAAAAGAAAACATGAGCCTATTATTAATTTTTTGATTTATTCTACAAAGGGGACAATATTTTTGAAGTCTATTGATGCATCTAGCCTTGTTAGGAATGCCGATACTCTATTTGAAATATTTGATGAAGCTACAAATAAAGTTGGGTCAGAAAATGTTGTTTAATTTATTACTGACAATGATTCTGCTTAAAAAGCAGCTGGAAGAAGATTGCAAAGCAAGTGTTATTCTTTTTATCAGTCTCTTTATGCTATAGATTACATTGAATTAATGGTGAAAAATATTGGAGATGCTAGGTATTTTTCTATTATTGATGACAAAAATAAAAAAAGGTTACCAAGTTAATCAACAATCGTGAATATGTTTTGAATTTAATGATAATAGATTTCACAAAATGGTAGAAATTTGTTTCATTATACTATTACAAGATTTGCAATATATTTCTTGTCACTTCTGTGTTTTATTATGATGAAAAAAGAGTTGAGATAAATGTTTACAAGTGATAAGTGAATTGTATTTCAATATGTTAGGCCTAATTTGAATTGAATGTTTCTAGAAATATATTTGAAGATAATGAATTTTAGCCCCAATTTGATTTTTTAACCTAGTTTATGAGCCTTTGGTAAGGACACCTTGCCTAACTAATAATGATGAGAAGGTAACAATGAATTATTTTTATAATGCTATAAAGAGGGTAAATGAAGAAATCAAGGACAAAATGAAAAATAGGTCTTCTTTGTGCACAACTTATCTTACAGTCATCAACGAGAGATGGAAAAGGCAACTTTTCTCTCTGTTGTTTGCACTTGGGGCCCATAATGAAAGCTAAAATTAATAGGGATATTGTTAACTATTACAACAACTGTTGCCTATAAGATAATGCAAGATCTCCTAAGCTTATAAATGGAGATTTATAAGTATGCTTCTGGTGATTTTGGGATGCCAATTGCTATTCGCCAAAAAGACAAAATTAATCCAAGTATTTTTCACTTTTGTTACTTTTTGAAAATTAATCATCACTTTATTTGTTTATAATGCTACTTTTTTGTTTTACACTTGCTTGGTAGGACCAATTTAAAAGTGCTGTTCCAGAGTTGCAAAGGTTTGCAATTTGAATTCTATGTCAATATGTGAGTGCAAGAGGATGTGAAAAGAATTGGAATACATTTGAATTCATTCATTTCGAGAAAAAGAATATATTGTACTACAAAAGATTGAATGACTTAGTTTTCGTTCAATACAATTTAAAGCTTTGGGAAAGGTATGTTATTATTATTATTAAGCTAGATATAATTTAATCTAATTTTTAACAATTTAAATTTTTAACAATTTAATAGAACAAGTAGTTCTGTAGATATAATTTTTCTTGATTATATTGATCTTTTGATAGATTAAATTTATGAAGAATTGAGTTTGATAGCTGAGAGTGACTTAGAAGATAATCTTATATAGAAAAGTACTGACATGTCATTTGGTGTAATGAATTGGAATAAAGGTGATGATGAGCCTCCTCCTAATGATGAGGATTTTGTACTAAATGAGAGTTAGAGCTAATGCAATTTGAGTAGGTATTCGATTGAATGAAGTTTTAGGTTTTTGTTTATCCTCTTTTTTTAATTTCAATTACTATTTGATGTATATGTTAAATTCTATATATGCAATATAATTGTAACTATTTTTGTTTTAGGTTTCACTTTTGGTTGGTTTTTTGGTACGAACTCTTATTATAAATTGTAATTGTTAGAGAATCATGAATATTTATTATTATTTTTGTAATGTTTTGATGTAATTATTAATTGTTATATGATGAAATTGTAATATTTTAAATACTTTATATTGTTCTTAATTTTATATTTGTATGATGATTAAATGTTATTTTTTATATATTAATTGTAATTATTATTTATACGTGAAATATGCAAAAAATGTTAATAAAAATAAATTATTTTTATTTTAAATTTCTATTATTATGATTTTTGTAGACATAGTTGATGTAAAATTATAAATTATACAATAAAATATATTAAAGGACTATTATGTAATTTTAAAAAGATTTAGAGACTATTTTATAAATTTAAAAATTACCTAAAACAGTGCTCAATATTGATAAGTACTAGTACAGTATTGTCCAAGAACTAAATCATGTATCGACACCGATACGATATTCATAATATTGACCAGTACACAAATGAATATCTCCTCACTTACAAGCAACCTTGAAGCACTTGAATCTCTAGGACACTTCTATCAGCTTTAAAACCATTGCTCACTTTCTCTTATTGATTATTCTTTTGCTTATGCTATAGCCTTTAAGCTGAAAAAGCATTAGAGAAGATGGGTTCCGAACCCAACATGTCTATGCTATGAATCTAGGTGTAGGAACCTCCAGCTTTGTTTTTCCAAGTGACAACAACTAGGCTCTCCAGATAGAAAATATTATTATGTAATCTATATGGGTTTCTAGATTTAATGTTCACATTTAATCTCTAAACATTTTGCATTCTATAATCATATTAATAAAAATTAAACATTCTTAATCAAGTTATAGAAATCAAGTATATTTTAATACTACTACAGAAAAGGAGCGTGATATTTGATCCAACACATAGGAGAAGAGATATGAAATATTTTTCAATCAGTTTTCAAAATTAATAACACTTTAAATTCTATAACATTAATAGTAAAATAGATTAATGCATAAACATAATAAACATAAATATAAATTGTACCTTATTATAAAGCTTGATCCTTTTTCTGTAGCTCCTTAGAACTAATTTTTGAAACAAGTTTATCACCACGACTATAGTTGCACATATTTTCAGCCTTTGACTGTATTCATACAAATAAGTTAAGATATTTCTATAAGTAGTGTAAAGAGAGGTAGGTAAGAGGTGCAACTTCCTTTAGAGTCTAAGTCTATTTATAATATGGTATGAATCTTTTGGTAATTTAATTGAAATAAAATTCTAATTTTAATTAAAATTTAATTAGAATTAGAATTAATTCAAACTAAATACCAGTTTAGCCAAATAAAGTCCAATATTTCATATTGTTCCTTATCTTTTAAATATCTAATATTTAATTTTAAAATTTCTCAATCTTTACAATCCGAATTTGATTAAATTAGATTTTCTCATTAATCGTTCTTTATGTATGATCTATTATGTTTCCAATTATGATGACAATGGATATCAATTATAACCCTAAATCATATTTATGATTAGATGAATTAAAATTCTTTAATTAATCTCCAATTAAATAATTTATATCCATAGATTAATATTAACGTCTAACAATGCATTATGGTCACCCAAATATTAAAATTTCAAACTTGTTTAGGATAATCTTCTTGTGCACAATTTTTCTATGTAATTCAATCATTTCATTATAAAAGCATTCGATTGCACATAAAGTGTAGAATTCATGTCTACTATATTTGAGCATATTTGTTCTCCAATATTAATAACTGATTTTCTTAATGATATTCGAAAACTATTTTCAAGGTGTCGTTCTACCATGACCAAGATTTTCTCGAGTCAATATTAAACAAGAATAACATATTGTTCCTGATCAGTTTAAGGTGATGAATCCTATATTGATCACTTAATTACTTCTATATAGTTCATGCTATATCTAATGACTACCAATTAAGCTATCCTAACAAAGATATGTCGTAAGTAGTACAAAAATATATCAATCTCTATATGGATAATTTAGAGATCTCAAATTAAAGGGATTACTTATACATTCAATAAAATGAGAGTTTTTATAGACATATAACTAATCTTCCAAATATAATTTTGGTATTAGGTTAGTTTAGTGAACTTTTTCTTTAACATACACATGTATGCTTATTTATGTATCTCTATACTTTAATCTATGAGATCTACTACTTTTTTCATAAGGAAGAGCATAATGTGTGTTATAATATTTACGCTTTATTAATATCTAAACTCAATAAAACAATGACTAAGAACAATATAAGGATAATACATAAATATAATATGAATCTCATAAGTATGATCTCATCATAATTTCATTTGCAATATATATTTATCTTATGGACTTTTCTATATACATTTTAATTATAAGATAAATAATATCTTTAAATAATTATTACAAAACTACAACCGACAAGTTGGCGATAGGGTATAAACTAATATCTTTAACTTAAGAAAAAAACATTACGGAGGCATTTGATAAAGGCAGCTCTGCATCAGGCTTAGATTAAGTTCTCGAGTTAGAGTCGAACATCAATTTTGTTTGCCTCTTTTACAAATGCATTAACAACACTCTAAATGCAGTTTAAGTATGAACAATGGATTAGAGCTTTAGATGAATTTGAAGAGTTATGATAAAAAAGTCAAATCTTAAAAAGATAAAATCTAAATTATATTTCACTTTTTATGTGTGACATTAACCACATCAACAATAAAAAGTTAATGAAGATAATATCTCTTTTCCAATATTTATAAAAGTGAAACTTTTTTCTGTTTGGGAAGGGAAGTTTTAGCATGTGTCCTATGCAGATGCCAGTCACGGGCCAAGTAAAGCAACATCACAATATCTCTTTCATCCATTAGCTCGACTCCTTATTATGAAGAAGAGAAGCAAACAATAAAGAGGTAAAAAATATTGCAGATTCTTTACGGAAATTATAACTATCAGGAAGCAATCAAATTCCCTCACTAATGTAGCTAAGAGAATTTGAACATATAGAGGTCATCAATCTAAATCCGTAATGTTATTTTTTTAAAATCAGGCTGCAGTTGACTGATTTCAGTTTAGTAAAACTTGCGAAGAACTAAGTGAACAATATACACAAATTTACTTCATAGTCTGTATAATCACACACTTTTACGTACTCTTTGATCTTACAGCAGTTTATTTCCTCATACCAACAATGCTTCTACTCCTAGAATACAACTTTTCCTTCACACTTTCAACTTCCCTGAATGAGCAAGTCCTGTCTTCGTCAATCTTCCCAATCTTTCCTACTCCGACAGTATAACTCCTCCTCATTCCATTTCCATATGACCCTACTGCAGCGGCCTTAGCTCCTTGTCCTTGAAGCACTTCTGACTCGGCTTCAGTTATTCTTCTTGATGCCAACCTTAAGAGCTCCTGAAACTCATTGTCATCTCTTCTCCTGGAAGAAATGGCACAAAAACTGATCGGAACATGGTTATTCTGAACAACTGGGCCGCCAACGTAACCGTTGCCATGGCCAACTTTGCTAGCGAAATCCATCATGCTCTTCATGTAGAATTTCTTAACCTTATTGATGAAAACTCTGAGAGGTGCTATAGTGGTCAGGATGACCTTGTTTTGCTTGTTTCCTTTTTTACTCATTTGACAACAACCCTATTCTAACAACCAGCAAAGAAGCAAGGTTATTGGAGAACGCAAGACCTTTTAGCATTAAAACTCTTTCAGCTGATGAAAAGATTTGATAAAAACCTAGATATATATATAAGTGTGCCTAGTGGTTTGAGTAGTTGGTTCTTGTTACTGGTTACATTGTTTTAGTTATTTTCAGGATGTGACTTAAATATGGCACCCTTTAGGTGTGGTATTATAAAACTCAATGCCAGTATATGTATCCTACGAAACTAAATTTAAAAAGAAACACACTGACATACATATATTAAGATATATACATAAGGGTGTTATAAAATTAGGTGGCAGATGATAGAAGACGTTGACGAAGAGTTGGGAAGTGATATCGAACTAGAAAAGGCACTAAAAACTCATGGAGGGTACTAAATGATTCATTCATGGTCATTTCTTAAATTTGAAGACTGTGATATTATATAGATTCTTGTGGTGCAGGAGGTAAAATTTTAGTTCTGTGTCATCAGACGTGAAGGCATGATGCCCTCACTATACGTTAGCCAAATTAATATTCGAAAATTTTAATTATCAGCGAATATATATATCATTAGTGATTAATCCTAGCTTGGGTTATCTATGCAATTGGTGCTTTTGGTGCATATCTGTTTCGTGGGTTTAAGTTAAAAATTACGCATCCAAACATTGTAAAGAATTAATGTCTTCATTTTTTTTCAAGTCCCAGAAGTATCATAGCTCAAAATTAGCTCAAACATAGAGTAGACGCGATAATTAGATCAAAATTACCTAAGCATACACATACAGGGATATATATATATATATATATGAAGAAAATATTAATTTATTAATAAAATTTTGATTTATATATAAGAAAAGTATTAAAAATTTAAAGCATTGAGATATGAGTCCTTTCTATATTTAAGTTATCAATAATTTTTATTCTTAATTAATGTAAAAAATACATATTTTCCATGTCCATAAATAAATATTTGATATGTGAAATTTGTAAACAATAACATTCACAATAAGTAATATTTATGAAAATTTTATAACTAAACTAGGCTTAACCTAATACCATTTAAAGTACTTTTCATGAATTTTTAATTTAAAAAAGAGTAATTTATATAATAAAAAACTATATATTTCAACTACTTAAAAAAATTGTAAACTTACGCATGACAAGCTTGTAATTCACACAAATCACTATATGAATGGCTCGAGCAACAAGGGGTTATAGAGGAGGAAACTTGGAGATAATCAATCATGAAAAGACAAACCCAAATCAGTCTGAGTGTTCATAGATCTACTTCCTAAATTCTAACCATTGACTATTTCTGGACTTGTTTGTTTGTTGATACTGAAACTTGTTTAAATTTGAAACAGCTGGATTCTTGGATACAACGTTTATTTGGATTTAGTCATGAGATCCAGATTTAAGAAGAATCTAAACGAAAATCAAATGACAAGCTGCTTGCCATCTCATTTTAGCTGTCCTGAATTCTAGAATTCAATTGAGCCTTCAATTTCCAATTAAAAGATTCCAAGAAGTTTATAATACTAGTCCTTTAATTTATTACAGGGCTTAAACTTAGACCTAATTTGTATAACATGTTACGACATGACTACTTAAAATTTGGCATGGCCAGGTTAGTTGGTTTAAATGTAATTTTGAATTAAAGAAAACAGTAACCAATACACAACTGATAAAGATTTCTAGTTTTGTAGTGTTTCAAAATTTCTTTTCTTGTGTAAAGCAATTATAATTGATAGTTATCATAAAACTACAAAATGTACCGAGGATAGAAATCACCAGTACACAGTCCTAGTATTTGAGTATTCAAGACTCAGTTTTTGCTCACAAACGTGATATAAGAAGAAGCCAACGAATATGAAAGCCAAGTACAAAGGAAATAAGAATTAGTGATCTCCAGCACTCATTTAGTTTTTTAATTTGTTAACAAATTATATTAGTTATGTATACAGGCATGACTAATCCCGCTAGTTCTAGGACGCATTGCTTCACTTATTCCGTCAGTTTCCTGGAAAGAACAAGATTTTTCCTCATCAATTTTCCCGATCTTCCCTAGCCGAAGACTATAGCTTTTTCCCTTGTCATTACAATGTCTCAAATCCTCTTCTCTACAATTCCTTTTGAACTTCAACCCTCTTCTTTTCTTAGTCAGCAATTCCACAACTTGCTTGAATTCTTTACTTTCACTACTTGCACTGATAGAGCTTTGATCACCACAAATGCTCTCAGCCATGTCAGCTACTTGGGTTGTTGGGCTTCTTCCTGAGAAATTGCTATGGTGGCGAACCAAACAAGCCATCATTCTCCTTATGGTGATGAAGCGTCCTCTCATTTTGAAAAATGTGAGATGAAATGGAAATGAAAATATGTGTGCATTTATATGTAATGAAATTTGACCTCAAATTAAGTTTTGAGTGAGGTTTGGACTTGAAAATAGAGCAATTTAATGCTCAATAGTCAAATACCAATGTAAAATGAGCTGTGTTTAATTAATTATCGTAGAATGCAAGTATACACATATCACAACGGACCAAAAGTGATTTATCAGTGTATCAAGGAAGAGTTAATGAATGTGGCATTTCTGGTATATGACTATATCATGCTTTAATCTCAACATACTCATTGTTGTCTTCTCCTACAACTCTTTGTAAGAGAATGATCTATCTAGTAGTATAAAAGCGTTAAAACAAAGATCAAAGATTATGGAAAAATTTGGATGGTTCAAAATTTGTAGAAAACAAACTTGGATGAAATGAATATCACTATGCATCTATATAGTATACATGCTTACGTGCCTGCAATGCAATAGTTAATTAATCCCCTTAATTTTCTTTTCTGTCTTGAGGAGAATTACGAACGCCGAACTTGTACAATTGTTTTGTATTGACGGATAATTATAGGTAGTAAACATTAAGATTTATCAATTATTCTTCAATTTAGCATACATAACTCGGGGCGCCCACTATGCATGTCGCACTCTACGTGTAATATCTAGCCGGACATTACAAGAAACTTAATACTCAGAAGACATAGAGACAAAATTATTAGGTAAGATAGAAAAATAAGATTAGTACATTTATATTGTTTTCAATTTTCTGTTAAATAATATTATGTCATTCAAACTGAAAACTATGATTAATTTAAATTATTGTAACCAATAAAGATGACGAATTATATAATATTATAATCAAGAGTTGTTCTGTCCAGCTAATTATAACTGTTAATGTTAAATTAAAACAGTATAAGAGAGCATAACATTGTGTAACGCTTTCATCTTTATCCAAATCTCCTTCAATTTTAATTATATAATGTAAAATCCTTCTTTATAGATGGTAAAAGTAAACTCTTTTTTACTCAATGCTCAAGCTTAAGGGTATGATTTCGTATTTCTTGTATGTCATAGACTGGGCAATTCCTAACGTTACATACACCCTGAGCAAAGTGAAAAAAAAGATCCTAATAAATTGGCAACATATAATTTTAAAAGCAAATTTTTATTATTAAAATTTAATGCCCATATAAAAGTGACTCAATTTGTAAGTCTACATATTTAACAAAATACTAAATTATCATAACATCAGCTAATAAGTGACTCAATTAGTTGGGTGATTGTTTCATACATAGATGTTTCAGCCTATTTATCACTCTTTCACTCTCATTGTGTTGGATTCTTCTTCAAGAAACATTATACTTGTATTTCCAATTGACAAATGATTATGTTCTCATTACCCCCAATCAGACATTAGATTATCTTGTAAATAGAACAAGAAAAACCTTTCACATATTTTACCTCTTACACAATCAACATATTTGGCATATTTGAATTAAAGAAAACCCATATTTACTTTAGGACAATTATGTTCCCATTATTTAACCTATCCGGAACTATGTTAGTTACGAAATCCATAAGGTATAGTTGTAAATGGAGTTTTGGGTGTACGTGCTACCAACCATTCTAAGGTATTTACCTGAAATCATTTATACTCCCTATGTTATTGTTATCATTAATCGAGATGATAATTTATCCAGAGAAAATATTCTTATAAAACACTTATAATGTATATAAACTGTAATTCATAATTTAATTTAATTTATAGTTTAAATAAATTTAATAATAACAAGAATATATTACCAAATAAGAATGAGAAGATACTAATACCTATTTATTACAAAAATATAAGGAGTTAAAATAGAAAATCTGAGAGTAGGAATATCAAGTCCACATAAAAATTGTTAGACATTGTATGTATGAGCAAATGTTGTTAAAGGAGTCAGATTAATTATAATATATTCAAGTATTTAGTAAGCTGAAAAATACAAAGAAAAAATCAAAAACTTCACCTTTAAATTATTACTCAGAAGTCAGAACCATAAAAATCTTTTGCTGCCAATACTTGAGTTGGAATATCTTAGATTCATATACTGATGGAAATAAAAAAGTTAGAAGGCAAGAAATACAAATAAATGCCTGAAATAAATTTACAAATACATCAATATAAAAATGTTAACGTTAAATTTGGAAGCTAAAGAAACAGTAGCTTGTTCCACTTCTTGGCCTTCAACAATATTGTACATTTATAGGAATAAGTGTGCATGGAAAAGTTTTAGGATGCCTTTATGAGGATGATCCCCTTATAAGGGTGAGCCTTAGGTAGGTGCCCTTTAAGGGCTAGGACTAGTCACAGATTCCATGACCTAGAAATATAGACCAACAAAATTATGGCACAAAAAAGTTTGACCTTAAAATAAATGACCAAATCATCTTGAATGTATTCAATCACATAAATTTTGAAATTTATCTAAAAATATAACGAAAAGTATTAAAACTAAATAAAAATATAATTTGATTTTGCTAAATAAAGAGTTTCCATTCTATTTTTATTTATTATTAATCATTAATTTCTAGTAATTAAAGGAAGGAAAAAATAAATTATTCAAGCATATGGATCAATTGATCAAAAAGACGTGCTATGTAGCCAAGTAAGTATTAAGTGACATATGAAGTCAAAAAGGAAGATTGAAAACCTTTCATTATGGGACATCAATATAAATTTATAATACCCTTAATTAGATCATTTTAATGTTTTAAAGGTTCCTCATGCATGAAAAATTCGAATTTAGTTTCAATAAGTGTATTCTTTTTTAATGACAAAGAATTAAGATTTTAATTTAAAAAATGTCAATCTTTAAAACACATTTTAGGGAGCTTAATTTAAAAGTGAGTAGAAGTCAAAATTTTATCAAAATGAGGTGTTTTTCAATTTTAAAAAAACTTGCATTATTAAAACTTGTTGTTTCAAAGTGTTTTTAAATATTTGATCTCCATTGAGATTTTACTACCTTATAATAGATAGTTTCTATCTTTAATGACTATTTGAATCCTTGTAAGCTATATATAAATATATGACATTTTGGTTATTGATCCTTATAGTTATATTTTTGGTGTTATATAAGCATATTTTAGAGAGTTTAAAGTATTCTAAACACAAACATACTTTTGGTGAATTGAATGTGAGTACTAGATCATTAAAGTGAGCAAGAAAGGCTTATTGGAGTTACAAAATTCAACTAAGGCTGTTTCTAATGCTTGTAGAATCCAAGAAATTCATCTTCACCATTAAGAAAGATAATAAAATCATCTTCATTAGAGGTAAACAAAGAATTATAAGAAATTTTCTCTTTGCTTAATTGAAAGAAGAGTTTATAGAATCCTAAGTGAGTATTAGGATGTGAACGTAAGCAATGTTTGTTTGTTTTAACTACTCTCTTTACAATTTTTCAATTTTGTGATTACTCTCTAACTATATTTTCATTCTATATAATTCTATTAGATCTCAATTCAATTTCATTTTAAGTAGATTTTTTTAATGTTACAAACATCAAATTTATCCCCCATATTACGTGTCATCTGAATGGAACAAGTTGTATCATAGTAGATCTCTTTCATTAAACTTTCAATAAAAATATTCATGTCATACCTATCTTTATCATAATCTTCATCTAGCCAAGATGGTTAAAATATTAGGAGAGTAAATGATAATTTATACTAAAAAATAAGAACATAGTTTTGTTTAATGGATGAAGGAATTGGTATGTGGGAGATTATCTCAAATAGGCCATTCATTCCCCTTAAAATAATATATGATAAGAAAATTCCTAAACTAAACGAAGAACAAGATCCTTAAGAAAAGAAACTCATTTCCTTGAATAACAAAACTATATATCCTTTATTTTATGCATGCAAGCTAAGGTGATGACCTTCTAAGAATTTAAGGACATGAATTTGTTATAACTAAAAGAGCTTATTGGATATTTTCTTATCTATAAAATTTGAGGAAAAAAAAAAGAAGGGTGTCTCTTTAAAGAAAGCTTCAAAAAGGGAGTTCAGTGAAGTGGAAGAGAATTATTAAGTAGAAGTGATGATGAAGACATATCACTTGTTGTTAGAATATTTAATAGGTTTCTTATGAGAAAGAAGTTCTCTAGGAGAAAGGACTTAAAAAGGATAAGGTTGATAACAAAAATAAAGTAACATCATTTACCTTGGTTTTAGAAGCTAGGTAACACGATGTTTTGCTACTCTTTCCTTAAAGATGGTGACAAGCATAATAAAAATGAAAATAATCAAAAAGACTAGAAGAAAAAAAAGTCTTTTAGAAACTCAATTTATGATGACTCAAATGATTCAAAAATTGAGTGTTTGAAAGAAGAACTTTCTTATATATGTTTTATGTCTCATAGTGATCATCAAGTACCCTCTAGCTCTCATTCTTATGATAGTGATGTTCAGGTGTCCTATGATGTATTAGGTGAAGTCTTTCGATCATAAGCATGAAAAGGAAGAAATCATATTTGTATCTTAAATAGGCTTAAAAGAATTTATATTCATTTATGAATGAAAATAAAAAATTGAATAATGAATTGTAAAGTATTGAATCATTCAAAAGTGTACAATTATTAACAATCATAACTTAAATATAATAAATATGAGAATAAGAAATTGAATAAGGAGGTAAATACTCTCAAGGAATCTTTATTCAAATTCATTAAAGGATATAAGATGATAAAGAGGGTGCTAAGAGCCCAAAAGGGCCCCAATGATAGGTATGAGATTAGATACACCTACTGAATTGTACCTAATGTCAAGACTACATTTTTCAAGTCAACATTTGCATATTGAAGAGCCTTTATTGAAGGTGGAAAATGAGCATGGTGCATCTTCATCTAAACCTACTTATAAATCTTATGACCTTGCTTCATCTTCTAGGCCTAAAGTTTAACACTACCAATGAAAGAATATACATAACTTTTATGCAGAGCCATAAGGTAGCATGTAAAATATTTTCATCGTCACAAGCTTTAACATCAATTTAGGATGAAGAATGAAGCTCATTTTAAGACTCATTTTAAAAATAATGCCATAATACATTTTCATATCTCTTATTGGCATCAATAAAATGAAGGGAACATATCTCATGCAAATAAAAATGTTAGGTTATATCACTATCCAAGGAAACCATATAATTCCTAAAATATCCAATTTAGAGCTCCCTATCACTCATACATCAAAAGAAGAACTGTGGATGCATTTATGCATCAAAACGATATGTTTCACTGTTATAGCACCAATTCACATTATCCACATAACATAAAATTTTTTTCTTATGGTGATCATGGGAATATTTATAAGTTTTATTTCTTGAAACAAATTTTGATGAATAAACCTTTAAGGAAAATAGGTTAAAACTAGGCAAAGACAAATCAGTAAGAACCTAAGTTCATTTATGTTCTTAAAATATATTAATTGCCTTGTTTATAAGTCTCTAAGAAAAAGAAGAGCAAATGATAGACGTATAATGGATGTTTAAGGTATATGACTAGTGATGTATCCCAATTTATAACTCCTATAGACAAAGATAAATGATTTGTCACATTTAGGGAGAATTTAAAAGGAAAGATAATAATCATTGACAATGTTGGTAAGAAAGATCACACTAGAAATGATAATATGTTTTTAATTGATGGATTAAAGTAAAATTTGTAAGTGTGAGCCAACTATGTGACTAAGATTATAAAATACGCTTTGAAGAAAAATCATCTATTAATTCTAGAGTTGATGACAGTAGTATTGCACTTTTCAAGTTAGAGATAAGTGAACATTTATGAAATTTATTTTTGTGCTCTCTTTAACCATAATATGTAAGAGTGAAGATTCGTGGATTTGGTATATAAGGCTTAGACATATAAGCATGGAACTTATATCCAACCTTGACTCCTAGCAACTTGTCTGTGGATTTTAAGATAAGGTATATGGAGCCTGCAAAATGTGAAAGCAATCTAATAACTAGTTTAATAATAAAAAGTTGATAACTTTTACTAAACATATGCAATTACTTTATATGGAATTATTTAGCCTTACTAGAGTTTCTAGTTTAGATGATAAGTTATATATTTTTTGTAGTAAATAATTTTAGTAGGTTCACATGGATTTTGTTCTTAAAAAGTAATGATACATTTTGGTCATTTTTTTTCTAAATTTATTAAGAGAGTTGAAAATGAAAAGGAACTCTATTACACCAATTATAAGTGACATGGTATGGAGTTTGAAAATGAAATACCTGAACCTTTTAATGAAGATAATAGTTTTCATAATTTTTCTACTCTTAGTTCCCTTTAAAAATAAAGTTGTTAAGAGGAAGCATTATAAGACATGACTAAGATAATCATAAATGGCTATAACCTCTTAAAGTTTTTTTTTTTAGTGGAAGTTATAGCAACTATATGTCACATTTCTAATAGGGTATTATATAAGACCATCTGTGGATAAAGTATCATATGACATTTGAGAACGGAAGAAGCCAAAAATTATTTATTTCAAAGTGTTTAATTGTATATGTTTTAAACTAGATGAAGTAAGTACAAAATGAAGCTCGATTAGTGTGCCAAGGGTAAAATCAAGAGGAAAGTACAAATTTTAAAGAAAAATGTTCACTAGTAGTTAAATTAGAGGATGTTAGAATGTTACTTATATTTAAATCACATATGGATTAAATTGTTTTAAATAGATATTAAAAGTGGATTTTAACTTATCTTTGATGGATGTTAAAAGTTCATTTTAAATGGTTTTATTGAAAAACAGGTTCATATTATTTATCCTCTTGATTTGAAATTTAGGATGCACCTAACAATATTTATAAACTTTCTAAATATGATTTGAAATAAGATCTTAGAGCTTGGTATGATAAATTAATGTATTTATTTTGAAATAATTTTTTTACAAAACACAATATTGACATGATATTTTTCATTAAGAAACATAATCATGGCATTCTAATTGTTCAAATTTATATTGATGACAATATTTTTAGTGTAAGTAATAAAAGTTTGTGCAAAGAGTTTGTGCAAAGAGTTTTCTAAGTGTACGAGTAAGAAATTTGAGATGAGCAGGATGAGAGAGCTCGACTTCTTTCTTAGACTTCAAATCAAACAAATGAAGGAAGATATCTTTATTAATTAAGTGAAGTAAACCAAAGAACTACTACAAGGCTTGTAATATATCGGGCTAAGACATTGGAAACACCCATTAAGTGTCATAATAAAATTGAACAAAGATGAAGAGGATAAGTTAGTTGATATAAAGCTTTACTAAAGTATAATGATAGTTTACTTCACCTATGGGATGTAGGCATAATATTATATTTTGTATATTCTCATATACTATATTTTAATCAAATATTATAGTCTTATTTATTAGTTTTTAACCTCATACTCATGTATTCGTGTCCATATCAATAATACTTTGGTATACTAAGCATATATTCTTTGATTTTATTGATTATTCTAATGCAAATTATATTAGTAATCATTTAGATAGAAAGAGTACATTTAGGACTTATCAATTCTTAGGTAATGTGTTAGTCAAATAGTTTAGTAATAAACAAAATTCAATTGTCTCATTAATCGCAGAGGATGAATATATCATGATCGATAGTTATCATACGAAAATTCTTTAAAATAAGTAATAAAAGATCATAAAATGGTAATTATAAAAATTACGATTAGGTGTGATATAACTAGTATAGTTTCTTACAAAGAATACTATTTAACATTCTATAATTATCGTCTGTCAATCAAGTATTATTTCATTAGAGATTATGCACAAAATGTAGTCAATGAACAATAATTTATTGAGAGCTTATGCTAGTTCAATGATAGTTTCACTAATCCATTGAGTAAAGATATGTTTTACATAATTAGAAAGTAATTAGGCATGGTTGATGCGTACTCTATGCTATTGCCAATTATTTCTATATGATAATATATATGATTAGTTATTTGAAAGCTATTTGATTTAATTTAATTTTTTTGAATTTATTTTAGAGTCTTTTTGTTGAAAATTGTATGTTTTATCCAATGCTCTTTTAGCTAACTAATGGTTAGAGCAAAAAGTTACTAAAAATGATACTTAGCCATTTGAATATCTTTTTAGTTAGGCACACTAGTGGCTAACCTTTGGTTAACCAAACTTAGTTTTTTGACTAGATGATGGTTTATGTATCTCAGTGCATTTTTTACACCCTCCTTCTCAGTTCATTATATAGTTTATGATAAACTTTATATAAAAAAAATCCTCCTTTCATACCAAAACTTGTAAGTCCATTAGTAGTGTTTTTGTTTCTCCTTATGGTTTTGGTTTAATCCTATATTCTCATTAATTTTCATTATGATTTTAATGCGCATAAAACATTTATATTTTACTATGTATTTTTGCTATATGTTCCATATAGTTGCTTTACTTTAATTTATTTTTATCATATTTTAGATAATTGCTAAAGATGATGCTCTGGGGAAGAAATTTTTTGAGAATTAAATAGTTTTACAAAGAACATTAAGAAAAATCTCAAATTTGAAAAATAGCTCTTGCTCTTCCCAAAAACTTAAATTGGAAAACATAGCCAATTACATAGGAGCATATAATTTATGTCACATGAAGCTATAAAAATAGTGTAGAACATCATCATAGACATAGGCATATCTACGCCTATGTCTATTCCCAAAAATAAAGATGAGAAATAATATAAAGCATGGTTGGCAATTGATTGTGACGTATGTGCAACCAATTAAACTGAAGATCAACAAAGAAAATGCACAGTTGGATGATTGATTTAAAGGAAAATATTAATAAAACTAAAATAAATAATCTAAAATAATATACCAAAGCAATTAAAAGAATGGAATAACTAAATGATAATTAAGATCTAGATGTAGAAGCCCTCTAGAACGTTTTAGTGCTTAAATTTGTCTTAATTTAGTGATTAACCCTAATTTCTTAGGCCAGTAGGAATTATAAACTTATAACACATTTGCCCTTAAGAAATACGACCCTTATCTTTATGTTGATTGATTAGAGTCACTTTTTAATCAAAACCCCTAAGAACGTATTAACTTGTTTTCTAAATTTTATTGATAGATTTAACTCTAACCCAAAAAGATTTATGTAGTTATATCCTTAGAATTCTATGCAATTCTTATTATTGGTATCAAGATCTATTCATTCATATGATTTCTTAATTCTTAGTTCATGTTTGGTTTCATTTCTATTTTTCTATTTTAGTTTTCAGTTTTTGTTTTTTAAAATAAAGGATAAACATATTTGGTTATTAATGTCTAATAATAACAGATAAAACTTAATGATAAATTATTTTATAGATAAATTTTATTTTAATCTCTTATATAATATTTATTGATAAATTATTAGTTAAAATTTATTATATGTTATTAGTTAAAATTTTAGTTATAAATTAATATTTATTTTTAGTATTTTTAATTACTAAAGTAAAATTTATTTATATATTAAATATTTTTATAATTGTTAATATTTAAATTAATTACACAACAAGAACAACATCTAATAGAAATCTTTCTAATATATAGGGTCTGGAGAGGTACACGTAGCTTATATCTAACTATGCAGCCTTTTCTTAAAATTTTATAATATAAAATTAATAAAATTAATAAATATTTAAATAATATATATTTAGTTGATGGCAATTTATATTGTAAAAAAATCACTTTTTATGTTTTCCATAAATTATAAAAACTGAAACAAAATTGAAAAAATATATTTTTTAATGAATCTAAACACAAAAACAAAAAGCAAAAACCAAAAACATAAATAGAAATAAATAACCCTTTAGATGTTTATAAGAGTTATTACTTTAACCTTGTTTTCTTGTTCTGGTGTTCTATGATTTATTTTTCTTATATTTTTATAAGTAGGAAGTAAGGTAATAATTAATTTTTTAGGTAAAAAAAGAAAGTAACTGAAGAAATACAAAAATATAACCTAAATTATGCATGTATTTTATTTAGTTCGTATTGAAGACACATGCACCCATATGGGTAGGAAAAATAAGGACATAACCATGTCTCTTTAAGGATTTAAAATAATTTTATTTTAGTGAAAAACGTGGTCTAAAACATGGTCGTATTTTAGCTTAAACTAGTTAAGGAGGAGACACGCCCAATGTTATGCCTGCGGTCATGTAGGTTTTAAATTTAGTGAGTTGCACGACTTAGAACATGCTCATATCCTAGCCTCGTTTGGTAAGCTGCCAATAATCTATTTTTTTAGCTGATTGGCATACTTCAGCTGTTTGACTCTTCAAACAGTTTTAAATTTTGTTTGGAGAGCAGTTGAAACACTGATTGTTTGTCTTCAAACAGCCAAAAAAGAAAACGCTCATGTGGATGAGCGTTTTTATCAATCAGCTAACTATTTAACTTTTAAAACCTAATTATACCCTTTCCTATATAATAAAAGAGAGAGCAAGTTTACAATTTTTTTACAACTTTTTTGCTAATATACGACCTCTTGGATATGATTGAACATACTTAGACTAATGAGAAGTGTTAAAAATCAAATTTGCAGGGACAAGGTAAATTGGTTTTCCTTGTATTTTTTTAAGTCATGTTCTTAGAAGTGATTTTACACATAAACGACTAATACTAAATAGCTAATTTTATCAAACATCTCTAACAAACAGCTAATGTAATCTGCTGGTCAAATCAGTTGATAGAATAAGCTATCAGCTAACAGCTAATGCAATTAGCCGATTGCCAAATAGGGCCTATGACCATTTAGAACATGGTTTGAATATGATCGTATTCTAACTCATGTTTCTTGAAAAAGAGTTCCAAAATAAAGCATGGGCAGATAATACTTACGTCTTAGCTCATGTTCTTAAAAAAAATTTATAACCTATTTGAGTGTCAAATAAATAAAACACGATACAAATTTAATTTTCTCAACTTTCTCTCAATTTCTTCACTTTCCCTTACTAAAACAAACCTTATTTTACATATACCCCTTTGTTCTCGACTTACCTAAACATTTTAAACCTATAATTCAAACACATTTAAGCTAAACCTTAAAATTTTTAACCTTAAGACAAAATTTGATTCAAATTTAGGGATTTTGGTGTTTAGGATAAAATTTCACCGCTTTTAATTTGGAATAAGAGCTCGAAGAAAAAGATGAGCAAAATAGCTAGGAGTGAGGTTCTCCTTCCCAATAAGTGCTAAGGGTTCACTCTCCAATTGAGTATTCTATGTTAGTTTTTGCTAACCCTATCCATCAAACCAAATATGTGGTTGAATTAGTTAAATTATAAAGATTTATAAGTGTTAATCACAAGTGCAAGGTGTAGTGATAACTGGCACTGGAAAGTATGAGTCAATCCCACGAGGATTGTAAGTACTAGTATTAATCTTTTTTCTATTATCTAACAACCAAATTTGATTGTGAATTTACTTGAAATTTGAATAAAACAAACTAAAATGAAGTTAACGCAATAATGAACTTAGATAAAGAAAATATTGTGAATAGCCAATACCAAATAAGTAGTACCTAGGTGATGAATCCCCCCTAAGATATCTTAAACATTAAGCCTTTATCATACAATTAAATTATTGATTATTGGTTTAAGAAAATTTCTATCTTATATTAGTATCTTTCTAAAGACTATTAACAACCAACCCTTCATTGATTAACTAAAATATCTTTCTATTTAAAAACCCTAAGATTGCATTATTGATTCGAGAATTTTACTATTAGGTTTAATCCTAATATAGAGGATTTATGTTGACCTATATCTAGGTTTGCATGCAGCTCCTTCCAATTATGGTAAATCTATTTATATGAAAGGATTTTTTTAATCTCAATCATATGAAATCAAACATCAAACTAATATTCTAGATATAATAGTTTAAGAATATAACACATAATTAAATCACAATAAATCAATCAAGAAAACTGCACTGAATAAAAGATTATATCATATTAAGTTAGGGTTCAACACACATAGGCACTTAAAAGTTTTAGTTCTTAAACATAGAAAACAAATCCAATAATAAATATTTAAAAGAAACATAAAAATAAAATAATTTCCCCCTTTTATCTTTAATGAAATCTTCTTACAATTTAGATTGAAGTATGTTTTGTGTTAGATCTTATATTGTAATCTTTGTGTTTTCCTCATAATTTGTTCAGAAATGCCTCTTCTTTGTGTTTCTTATGACTCTAAAATGCTTCTAATCTACCTCCTCTCACGTAGCTGTTAATAATATCCTTTTATAGTAAAAACTAGGATTTATGGAAATACACGTTCACTTACACAACTATATAGGTGATTGTGTATCTCCAAAAATACCTTAAACTATGACTTTAAATGGTCACAAATATATATATGGGCAATATATACAGTCGTCGTGTAATTTAACATGTAGAGTTTTAACAACGCAATCCTTTATGTAAACGTGAAGAATTGTGTTGTTAAAGCTCTAACATGTTAATGCTCCAATTCTTCCATTCAATGCTATAATTTCACTTGAATACATCTTCTCTTGGCCTGTGAAGGCAATTATCACCTGCAAATACACTTGAAGTAAAATAAGTACCAAAAATACTATAAAGCCATTAAATAACTAGAAAAACACACTAAATATGAGTATGTAAATATATTTAATTAATCATTTATCAGTATGTGTAAGGCCCCAACATATATCCTAGAAGTATTATAGCATGACTATGGTGTATTAAGAAGTGAGCATAACAAATGAATTAAGTGCATCTAAGTATAGTAACAGACATAATGGTACTTAATGTAAAAGATTTGGGTAAGTGGGTAATTTATTTTCGTTTCGACATGAACATACCTCTATAACTTAGACATATCTTGTTTTGTAGGCCTCTAAATTATATAATTTCAATTGGTAATTAAGCTACAGAAATAGATCTAAAACTTTCATGAAGGAACCGAAATTTTATTGTGCCTCTAAGATTTTTGAATTCTGTCTTGAAGTTGAGTTATGGCTGCTGTCCTTGTTTTTGAACAACCTGTAGTGTTTTGGGTATAACTCCCTGAATAATTAACCAAATTGCACGAAATTTATTACATTAGAAAATTAAGACATAGGGAAATGAAATTAATTTATAATATTGTATTCCAATGTGGGAAGTAAAGGAAGAAGAAGGACCAATATGCAATTTTTCTAAAGTTAACATATGGACCAATTGGATTAAGGCATATGTGACCAATAATAATAAAGCATGTGTGTTTAATAGGAATTAAGCATATGTGTGGATCTTGAATGTTATGGAATGGGGAAATAGAGAGGGGATATGTACGACATTTTGGGGGGTTCTAACTTAAGATTTTTCTCCTCTCCATTTCACCTTCTTCATCCCATCATTTTTCATGTAAGAAATCAAGCCAATCTTAGGTGGAAATCAAGGTAAACATTAGGGACTTTCTCTTCACCTTTATATCTTCTTACTTTACTTAGAAAGGAATGAAATTATAAGGTTGTAAGTGGGATTGAGAGGTATATTTTTGGTGTTTCTAGTTGGTGAGTCAAATAAAGCCAAAGAGGAAGGGAAGGAAAGGCAATAGAAGACCAACTTTGTCAATTTTGAGGTTTGGGACTTCACTTAGTTGATTTCTATATTTGTGCATGATTAAATGGATATAAAGATTTATTTTGAAGTGGAATGGTTGCTAGGATGTTGCTTTGGTGTTATCTTTCATAGAATTGATTGAATATGATAAGAGAGTATTATGTAGTGGAATTCTGTCTACGGTTTATTTGAGTCAGCCATATTGTTTGAGTAATAACTCAACATACAGACCTCAAAATTATGTGAATTTAGTTTCATATAGACATAGATATAAATATTTCTAGAAGGGACTCTGTCTTAATTCTAGCTCTATAACCTTGGAAATTGAGATCGAAAAAGGTAACCTGATGTTGCCCCTGTTTTAGACCAGTTTGTGATATTTTACCTATATCTCATGATTTAGAAGTCCAAATGGTCTGATTGTTAGTGCTATAGAAACTATAGACATATAGTAAAAAATTTCTAGAAGACATTGAAATCCAGATCTAACTTTTTCTATATGCATATTAAGGAACAATTAGTCGTATAAATGGAGAGAGTATCTATCACGACTGTGACATTGATTTTGTTTCCAATTTCTACCGCATCTTATTCGAATATTTATGAATGTATATGAAAATTTTCAAATAGTTACAAATAAATTAAATAGGACTTACCACATGTGAATTGGGAGACTGAACATTGGAATATGAGAATGAGTATAAAGAAATTATTAGTATATATATGATTTGTATGCATATTCATTTCTCATATGTGTATAGTATGAATATACAATTGTGATTGATACCTTTCTAATGGTGGTAAGCCATAAATTGTATGTATGAATGCAAATATAGATTTTATGTCTTGAAATGTATATCATTTGATTTGTTAATATATGAATTGTGAACTTTGCAAATTGTTAAAGAAAATGTTATAGTTTTTACTCTATTGTCTTGGTTGTGAATAGACAAGCATTCCTATAGGGTTACAGTGCAGCTGCTATAGTTTGACACCACTAGTGTCCACAGTTCGATATCTTCGGGTATCCATAGTTTGATATCTTCAGATATCTATAGCATCCGTTATCCACACCTACAGAAAATGTGTAGGGCTAACACAAAAAGTAAAGTAAAGAGATATAGTAAGAAATACAGTATGGCAATATAAATAATCAGTATATGAATGAGCATTTGCATTGTATTGATAATTTGTATCATTGAGTGTTGAATATCAATGTTTGAGTTTTGAAGGTGAATTTATGGTATATGAAAAAAAATATTGAAGCATGATTGCATTATTTATTTGATTAAGTATACCATCATTATTTATATTTTTGCAATGTTCATGAATATATGTGGTTAGCGGATGACTGCTGCGAGTGGTCATCCAAACTAAGTGTTTTCCTACTAAACTTTCAAGCTTAGCATTGGTATTAATCCGTGTAGGTCCAAATCATAAGAGTAAGGTACAGGGAACATCTGCAGGGACCAAGGCCAACATATAGAAGAAAAGGTACTTTGGAAGGCATTTTTTAGTTAAATATAATTGTACATGTAATGGTTAAAGAAATTTTTATGTTTTCCTTACCATGTAAATGTAAAAAAGTTTTACTACTATTAAATGATAATGCTGAAATGCATGTCGTGAATGTATGTACAGGAAATTGGTTACTTTATATGTGGATGGTTGTGGGTTCTATATAGGGGTCTTACAATATGCCACTTTAAAACCCTAAACTTTTGAGCCTCAGAAATGTATAAGGTAGACTACCTTAAATACTATAAGCTTGATTGATAAGGTGAGGTTTATGATTGATAAGGCTAGCTAAACCATATTTTTTGGAATAACTGTACACTCATATAAGTAGTTAACCTTGGAAATTTTATCTACCTTTTAATTAAAGAGATATGTATAATAGGATTACTTGGAAAGGGTGAAATTTAGGATAGGGATCAACTAATAACTATGTGAATTACATATTTGAGGAAAAAATATTAGTTTTATCCACTTGAATATCTAGAATATGGGTCTTAAAAAAGCTTAGAAACTTGATTCTCATATTATATAACTTTACCTATCATGTTTTGAATATCATATAGATATGGTAGGTATGAATTTATTAAGACCAATACTGCCTTTATTACCTCTCCTTCCATTTGTTATTTACAATGGATGATTACCTATACCATTTTGAGAAAAAAAATACGAAAGTCGTAACTCTTATAGATTTTTTGCTTATGGTCTATATTGCGATGCCACCATTGTTATATATGATACTATTTTACTATACAATTAGAGCATATGGCAGTGAGAAAAAGAGAGTGATTTATAAAGGTGTCACTTTATTGCTTAAGAAATTAGGCATACTCTCAATCCTCCCACAATTGACCTTTGAATATTTAATGCTTTCCCTAAACATAAAGGAAACAAAATCTGTGTTTAATTAAGAAACAACATCTGTGTTTAATTAAGAAAGTTGAGAGAGCAAAAATTTTAGTTAGGAAAGAAGGAGATGCTCCTATAGAAGAAGCCTAAGAGGTGCACGAGAGAGATTAGTAGTGGTAGTCAACTATTAAAACATAGAAGGCTGGGGTGTTAGAACCCCATAATAAATTATTTCATTAATAACTCATATAGGAGAGAAATCATAAGACAATGCACCAAATAAAGACACAGCAGATGATCCAAGTTTGAATGCTAGATAGGCTTTAAAAGAGCATCGATATATAGAAGAAACAACTATTAAATTATTTCTAACATATGGAGTTTATAGAACCAAAAAAATCCTCTCTATATTGACCATCGATGAAGGCCATTAAAGATGGCAATGATAATGACATGTTTGAAGATTGATTTTCTTTTCCTACTATTTTGTCTTAGGCATTTATTTTGGTTTCTTTCCTTCATACATCCCAAAAACATTTAAATTTGAATTATATTAACTTCCTTTTATATAGTACATTTTCTTTATTAAATTTTTTTTATAATTATTATTTTGGTAGCATTTGTAAAAGATACAAATAGGTTCTAGATTTATCTCACATCATATAGAAAATAACATTAATATGTAGGCTTAAAGAAGTTTCTTATCTTAAATTTGTTACTTTCTCCACTTACTTGTAAAGCCCCAACATATACCCTAGAAGTATTATAGCATATCTAGAGTGTATTAAGAAGTAAGCTAACAAGTGAATTAAGTGCATCTAAGTATAGTAAGAGACATAATGGTACCTAATGTAAAGGATTTGGGTAAATGGGTAATTTGTTTATTTTGACATAAACATACCTTTGTAATTTGGCCATATCTTGGTCTGTAGACCTCCAAATTGGATAATTTCAATTCGAAATTTAACTAGAGACATAGATCTAAAACTTTCATGGGGAATAGAAATTTTATTATGCCTCTAAGATTTTTGAATTTTGGCTTGAAGTTTAGTTATGACTATTATCCCTATTTTCAAACAACTTGTAGTGCTTTTAGTATAACTCTTAGAATAATTAACCAAATTGCATGAAATTTAATACATTTAAAAAATAAGACATAGGGAATCAAATTAATTTATAATATTGTAGGAAATTTGGTAAGTAAAGGAAGAAGAAGGACCAATATTTATTTTTTCTAAAGTTAACACATAGACTAATTGGACTAAGGCATGTGTAACCAATAACAATAAATCATGAGTCCAATAGGAATTAAGCATATGTGTGAGTCTTGAAAGTTTTGGAATGAGGATATGGATAGGGGAGACGCACAACATTTTGGGGGTTCTAACTTTATATTTTTCTCCTCTCCATTTCACCTTCTTCATCCAATCATTTTTTATGTAAGAAATCAAGTCAATCTTAGGTAAAAATCAAGGTAAAGGTTAGGGACTTTCTCTTCACCTTTATCTCTTCTTACTTTTCTTATGAAGGAATGAAATTACAAGGTTGAAAGTGGGATTGAGATGTATATTTTTGGTTTTTCTAGTCAGTGAGTTAAGCAAAGCCAAAGAGGAAGGGAAGGAAAGGCAATAGAAGTCCTACTTTGACAATTTTGAAGTTTGGGACTTCACTTAGTTGATTTCTGTATTTATGTATTATTGAATGGATATAAAAATTCATTTGGACATGGAATTGTTTTTGGGATGTTGCTTTGGTGTTATTTTAGTGTTACTTTGCAAGAACTTGGTTATCTATGACAAGAGAGTATCATGTAGTGAAATTCTATCTAGGGTTTGTTTGATTCAGTCACATTGTTTGAGGCATAAATTATCCTAAAAACCTCAACATTATGTGATTTTAGTTGCATATAAAACCTAAGACATAGAGCTAAATATCTATAGAAGGGACTATGAATTAATTATGGCTCTATGACCTTGGAAATTGAGATAGAAAAAGGTGCCTTGATGTTGTCCCTTTTTGGAGCAGCGTATGATATTTTGCTTATATCTCAAGATTTAGATGTCCAAATGGTTTGATTGTTAGCGCTATAGATTCTAGAAGACCTTGAAACCCATTTCTAACTTTTTCTATATGCATATTAACAAACAAGTGGTGGTATTAATGGAGAGAGTCTCTGTCACAGCCATGGCATTATTTTCATTTTCGATTTCTGCCGCATCTTATCTGAACCTTTATGAATGTGTATGAAGTTTTTTAAAAACATAGAAATAAATGAAATAGGACCTACCATGTGTGAATTGGGTGACTAAACATTGGAATTTAATATTGAGTATAATGCATTCCAAAGAAAATTTACATATACATAAATGATTTGTGTGCATATTCATTACTCATATATGTATAGTATGATTATACACTTACAAGTGTGATTTTGATACCCTTCAGATGGTGGTGAATTATGACTTGCATGCATGAACATGAATACATATTTTATGACTTGAAGTGCATATTATATGACTTGTCAATATATTAATCATGAAATTGGTAAGTGATTAGAAGAAAATGTTACAGTGCCTACTTTATTGTCTTAATTATGGATAAATAGGCATGCCTATATGGTTATAGTGCAGCAGCTACAGTTTGACACCACCAGTGTCCACAGTTTAATTCCTTCAGTTATCTATAGTTTGATATTTTTAGATATCCACAACATCTGTTATCCACACCCATAGAAAATATGCAGTTCTGACAAAAAAAGTAAAGTAAAGAGATAAATAAGGAATACAGCATGACAACATAAATAATCAGTATATGAATGAGCATTTTGCATTTGAATTGATAATTTGTATCAATGAGTGTAGAATATCAATGTTTGAGTTTTGAAGGTGAATTTATAGTTTATGAAAAAAATATTAAAGCTTGTTTGCATTATTTATTTGATTACGTATGCCATCATTATTTATATTTGTGCAATGTTTATGAACATATGTGCTTAGTGGATGACTACTGTGAGTGGTAATCCAAACTAAGTGTTTCCCCACTAAGCTTTCAAGCTTAGCACAAGTGTTAATCCGTATAGGTCCAAGTCATAGGAGTGAGATAAAGGGAACATCTGCAGGGACCAAGGCCAACAGGTTGAAGAAAAAGTACTTTTGGAAGGCATTTTTAGTTAAATATTGATTGTACATGTAATGGTTAAAGGAAATTGTATGTTTTCGGTTGGATTACCATGTAATAGTAAAAATGTTTTACTACTATTAAATGATAATTATAAGCATTGGGTAGTTTTGTAATGTGTATATGTATATCATTAAAACGAAATGTATATCGTGAATGTATGTACAAGAAATTGATTGCTTTATGCGTGGACGGTTGTAGGTTCCATATAGGGGGTGTTACATTTTGTGGCATCATAGTGTAGTTTTGGCAGTTTTGACCAATAAGAGTCTAGTAATTTTTGATACAGTTTGTTGTTGTGTTAGCCTAATCTAGATGTCCATGTTTTCTTATAGATAGTATAGATGGAAAGATCTTGTGAGGTTGAGGAGGAGCTAGTTGATAGTGTGGTAGGTGGAGATCAGTTAGTTTTGGGTCCTCCTAAGCCTTCAAGGGGTGAAGTACCAATATTATTAGTACCTAGGGAGATGTTTCTATAGCTTTCATATGATATGCTGAGATTGATGGATATAATGACTGTACTTGAAGCTCTTATAAAAGCTTTGAGAAAACATGGGGCAGAAGAATTTGCGAGCGTGACTATATAAGAATCAAATAAAGAAGAATACTAGTTAGAGTAGACATAGAGGGTTTTGGATGAGATTAGGTGTCTACCCAAAGAAATGGTTACCTGTGTTGTCTCCCTCTTATAAGGGCCAACCTATGATTGGTGGAAATTAGTCCTACTTCATCCTCAACTGTCTAACCTTATAACTTGGGAGTTGTTTACCCAAGAGTTCAAGAAGAAATATGTCATAGAGGCTTATAAAGCTGCTCAATGGAAGCAGTTCTTGAATTTGAGACAAAGAAACTTATCTATGGTTGAGTACGAAAAGGAGTTCAGTTGGCTCAGTAATTATGCTCTAGATCTAGTTCTGACAGAGGTCTTCTGATGTCGACAATTTTAGGATGGAGTAAATGATTCAATCAAAGAGTATCTAGTGGAGGTAACTTCTCTACAATAGGTGAGCTATTATCGGCTGGTTGAAGTAGCTATAAAAGTAGAGAAACAAGAGATAGCCAAGAGAGAAAGGATACTAAGGAGGAGTTTCTTTAGAGGTGCCTCATCTTCGGGTAATAGAACTCGAGACTCATAGGGTGTGCCCCCAGCAGAATCAGTTTATAGTCAAACCACTAGAGGAAGATGTCAAGGGCAGTTCAAAACTACTAACACTAGTAGAGGCTTTTCAACTAGATAAGGAGATGGACTACCAAGGTGCCCATACTGTACTAAGAGGCATTAGGGCACGTATAGGTAGTTGACTAGGTCTTGTTTTAAATATGAGGGTACGGATCATCTGATGGCTAGTTATCTACAAGGCCTAA
Source organism: Erythroxylum alaternifolium (assembly GCA_027478495.1). Taxonomy (NCBI): domain Eukaryota; kingdom Viridiplantae; phylum Streptophyta; class Magnoliopsida; order Malpighiales; family Erythroxylaceae; genus Erythroxylum; species Erythroxylum alaternifolium. The sequence goes on from JANIIA010000191.1 coordinate 63,253,796, forward strand.
GTCATATTAAAGCATCCTAGGGAGCAAAGGGGCATCCAATGCACTTATGACATCTAGAGGGTGAGCTAGAGATAAGGGTGGACTAGGCCAGTCTAAGGCCATTCTGAGTACAACATCTGAGTCTGTTGATCATCTTGTAGTATCAGTCGATTAAGAATGAGCATATGTTATGAAGGCTTGTGATGAACAGGATGTCCTAGAAGTTATAGTTGGTACTTCCTCTCTCTTTAATCTTGATATGCATGCATTGATAGATCTCGGCTTCTCTCATTTATACATTTGCACTGGGGGAGTGTGTGATAGGATGTTATCAGTAGATCAACTAGCCTATGATATACATATGATTAGTCCTTTGGGCCATAGTGTATATGTGAATAGAGTGTATAGAGAATGCCCTATTATGATCTATGAGAAACAATTTGTTGTTGATCTAATAGAACTACCCTTCTATGAATTTGACTTGAACTCGAGTATAGATTGGTTAACCAAACACCAAGCTATAGTTGATTGTGGGTTGAAAACATTTTTGCTTAAAGATTCTGATGGTTCAGAAATAGTGGCGCATAGTATTCAACCTAGTCCTTTAACTAATGTAATATCAACCATGCAAGCAAGATGACTTTTTAAAAAAGGTTATGAGGCGTATTTGGCTTTAATATTTGATTTAAAAAGGGAGAAGGTGAATTTACAAGGCTTACTGGTAGTAAATGAGTTTCTTGATGTGTTCCCAGAAGAGTTAGCAGGTTTGCCACCTGAGAGGGAGGTAGAATTATCTATTGAAATTATATATGGTACTGCTCCTATTGTAAAGCCACCTTATAGAATGGCTCCTATAGAGTTAAACGAGTTGAAAACTCAGTTACAAGAGCTTTGGTTTTATCTGACTCAGCATGTCATCATAGGGAGCGCTAGTCCTTTTTGTCAAAAAGAAGGATGACACTCCACGAATGTATATAGACTATAAACAGTTGAACAAGGTGACTGTAAAGAATAAGCAACCATTGCCCCAAATAAAAGATTTATTTGATTAGTTGAAAGGTGCAGGAGTGTTCTCCAAGATTGATTTACGGTCTGGTTATTACCAGCTTCAGGTAAAAGATGTAAATGTTCCAAAGACTGCACTCAGGACCCGATATAACCACTTTGAGATCTTGGTCATACCTTTCGAACTAATTAATGCACCGGATGCTTTCATGGATTTGATGAATAGAGTGTTTTGACCCTACCTAGACCAATTTGTTGTGATTTTTATAGATGATATATTAGTCTCTTCGAGGAATAAATAGGGACATGTTCAACATTTGAGAATTGGGCTCCAGACTTTGAGAGAGAAGCAATTACTTGCCAAATTGAGCAAATGTGATTTTTCGCTAAAGGAAGTTTCTTTCCTTAGGCATATTGTCTCTTCGAAAGGTATTAAGGCATATTGTCTCTTTGTCAAAGGGTTCTCACTAATTGCTTCTCCAATCGCAAAGTTACTTTGGAAAGGAACAAAGTTTGAATAGAATGATAGATGCCAAGCTAGTTTTGAGCAGTTAAAGGAGATGCTCACTGAAGCTTTAGTGTTCATACAGCCAACTCGTAGCAAAGAATACGCCATGTATAGTTGTTGAAGGTAAAACCTATCTTGTTTGATGCTCAAAAATTACAAGTGCACGGGTCGTGACCTGTAGTAAAAAGAGCGGATATCAATCCTACTGGGATTGATGCCTAGACACTGCTTAATTTAGACACAACTTTGTTTAAGAAACTAAATTGTGAAATGCAAATAATCTGAAAAATTAAATTAAAATTAAGAGAGACTAATATAAACAATGAATAATATCGCAATTATAGAAAATCTAAATTCAAGAACCTAAATGCTAGAGATTACTTTTTCCTTATTTTGTCTCCCTCCTATTTTATTGATTGAATTGTGCCTTACCTTAGAATTTTGAATGTACTAATTACCCTCTCTCGAGGTGTAACTATTTTGCCCTAATTGAATTAACGGGAATCGATTGAACAATCTCTCAACCTACCCAATGACTCTACTGATTCAACTAGTTATTAAGCTATCCTATGGGTGATTAATTGATTAATCGAGATCTCTTTTCTAATTATTTAATTGACATAATGATTGCTAGTCTATAGGTCATACAATCCTACACGAATCTCATCTCATTCTCTCGATTTGTTGCAGTATGAAAAATAAGAACAACAATCATCAAAGACACTTCATTCAATACAATAAAATATGAGTTTTGACAAAATAATTCAAAAGCAATCCCCAATATGAAATTAGCCTAACATGGTCTCCATAACATCATCAACAATCAAATAACCATTTTTATAAAGAAAGGAAGAAATCAAAGTGACAAAATTGAAAATAAAGCTCCTTCTCTTCTTTGCCAAAATTTGGAATTTTGGTATTGATGTGTTATTTTGCCCAATCCTGATAATGATCCTTGTCTTCAATCTTTTCATGATGTTCCAAACATGTTTTCTTCACCCAAGGATGGTATTTCTACAGATGGGCGTCATCTCCTCTTAAAGATGGAGGCTTAATGATATTTTTATAGTCAAAAAATCCTAGGTTTAATGACGCCTCGTAGATTGCCTCGGATTTCAATTCTTACGCCATTGTGAATCTATATGATTCTCACAAGCGTGGGAACTATAGACATAAACACTCTTCATTTTTTGTTGTGATTTCCCACATTCGTGGGAATTTGCCTAATTTCCATGAGCGTAGGAATTTATCCCAGATGAACTCCTATTGTCTTCTCTTCTTTAATCTCTTGTTCATCCTCCAAGTTGCTCCCTCTTATTTCCTACAAAAAAAAATCAATTCTTACCCTCAATTAGGATCAAACATACAAGAACAATAATAAAAATCAAACTTAATGAAAACATACAAAATGAGTCCTAAACTAGAACAATAAACAACAATTATGCAAGAAAACACATGCCAGTTACCTATAAAAACATATCCTAATGCACACCTATCAATAGTGATGCTTCTAGGAATGGTCTAAGTTGTGTATTGATACAAGATGGGAAAGTGGTGGCTTATGCCTCAAGGCAATTAAAGCCACATTAATAGAACAAACCTACATATGATTTAGATTTGATAGTAATGGTGTTTGCCTTGAAAATTTGACGGTACTACTTATATGGGGAATGATGTAGGGTATAAATAGACTATAAGAGTTTGAAAGACCTGATCACATAGAAGGAACTAAATTTGAGGCAATGACATTGGCTAGAATTGTTTAAAGACTATGATTGCATAGTTGACTACCACCAAGGAAAAGCTAATCTGGTGGCAAATGCTTTGAGGAGGAAGTCTATTTCAGCACTTTCATTACAATATAGCAGATGGATGTTTACAACAGATGGAGCTTTGATAGCTCAGTTAAAAGTGAGTCTTGACTTAAGATAGATGATAGTATAGCTCAGTTAAAAGTGAGTCTTGACTTAAGACAGATGATAGTACACACACAAAAAGATGATGCCAAGTTGTAAAAAATTGCACAGGAGGTGCAAGAAGGGAAACAGACTGATTTTGTAGTGAAAGATGATGGAAGTCTCTACTTTAAAAGTAGATTATATGTACTAATAGTAAAGGATTTAAAGAAGAAGTTATTGCATGAAGCCCATAATACTATATTCTCTATGCATCTTGGGGGTAACAAGATGTATCAGGACTTGAAACAACATTACTGGTGGCTAGGAATGAAGCGTGATGTAGTGGACTATGTATCTAAGTGCTTGACCTGTCAACAGGTGTTAGCTGAACATTAAGTCCCATATGGCCTATTGAATCCCATTCTAATTCCACAGTGGAAATGGGATAATATCACCATGGACTTTGTTATAGATTTACCCCCTACATAAAGAAAACATTATGCGGTATGAGTCATGATGGATAGGCTTACAAAATCAGCTCACTATAATTGCGCCAAACAGCAAGGAACTCCTCTCTGAATGTGTTTAGGCGTGCTTTCAGGTTAGGAGTCC
>JANIIA010000191.1:63257897-63281849 GCA_027478495.1 Erythroxylum alaternifolium
TAAAAATATTATTATTAATTATTTAATATATTTTTTTTATTTTATTTAATATATAATTCTATTTAATATAATATTATGACTTGGTCATAGTTGGTATTACGAAAAATTATTAAGGGTATATTAGGTAGTATAAATTTATTAGTTTACGTTCCATCCTAAACTCTCCGAATCGAAGGTTTCTTATTTTTCCTGTTTAGGATGGAATGGAACGTAACATGAAACCCTTCGCTTCTATCCTATTCTATTCCATTCTATTATGAAACCTTCAACCAAATGATAGAAGCGTGTTACGTTCCATTACCTTCCATCCTCAACCCCTCAACCAAGCAGAGCCTAGGTGAATAAATTCCTTTATGATTTTAAGTCAATTATTAGTTTACGTTCCACCCTAAACCTTCCGAATCGAAGGTTTCTTATTTTCACTGTTTAGGATGGAATGGAACGTAACATGAAACCCTTCGCTTCTATCCCATTCCATTATGAAACCTTCAACCAAACGATGGAAGCATGTTACGTTCCATCACCTTTCATCCTCAACCCCTCAACCAAACAGAGCCGAGGTGAATAAATTCCTTTATGATTTTAAGTCAATTTTCAGTTTACATCTTTATAGCCAATCGATTAGTTACAATTTTTTGTATGATATTATTATTTAATTAATAAAGGCTTTGTTTATCTTTAAGTAGTATGTTAATTACATTCAATGTTTTAATACTAAAGGAAAAACCCCTAGAATAATTCTATGCAATTAAAATTATGTAAAGATCATAATTATGAGATTAAACTTGCATTTATGTATTATTCTAAATTGTTCTTAGTTGTAGTTTAATCAAGAAGGAATATTAAACAAACAATAAAACTAGAATATGTTATGTTTCTTTATTATGAAGTAATTTATATTATAAATTGAAGTATGAAGATACTTAAACAAATGTGTGGGTGTATATTAGATAGTAAGTTCAATGAACTAACTTGATTATGAGGATCCCAAATGGAACATTACTTATATGTTTATTGATTTTCTCATTATAATGGTTGTGTAATTGATCCTTAGACTTAAATTACCAAGGTATCTCATATGAGAATTATTATGTTTTGATGCTACTTATGACTTATTCTATTTAGGGTAGCTCAATTAGTACTACTTGGATATATTATGAACAATACAAAGATAGTTGAGTAAAATATTGGCCACTCTAAAGTAAGTAGAGAGTGTATTCCAGTTCTTTTAATTATAAGTGATTTAAAAAATTCTCTTGCTAGAGTGAATTGAGATTTGGAACAGTGTTTTCAAAAATCAATTACCAATTAGCAAGATCAAATATGAACGAATTTAAAAAGAGTAGACCCTATATCTATACTCTATGTCTAATTGAAACATTAGATGATGAAAGGATTAAATTATGCATCATAATCATACTTTTGACATTCCTAATATTTGAGTGGTCATAACATGTTGTTGATGTCAATCTTGATCTACGATTATAAACTATTTAATTAGAGAACTAAGATAAATTAGAAAGAGTTTTAATTTATCTAATTCTAATTATGAATTAGAATTATAGTTTATAATCATTGCCAATATATTAGGAACTTAATGTTCGCTTATAAATAGTAGTTAAAAAGAGAAAAGTAAATTTCAATTAAGTTGGAACTAATTGTGAAATTTAAGAAACTTCAAGGATCAAATATAGGATATTTGATTATATTTAAATTAAATTAAATAATAACTAGAGTTTGATTTTAATTATGATTAAAATATTTAATTTTAATAAAAATAAAGCCTTAACGCTTTTTTTATATATAAGAAAATAACCGTAAGGGAGATAACACTTCTACTTATTCATCTTAAAAGTTGAGTTTCTTTTTCTTTGCTTTGTGGATACTGTAAGAGACTGGATGCTTCGACAACTTGTGGTTGATATATTAAAAAGGTTTCATAAAAGGTTTTAGTAGGAATTTCAAATCAAATACACTTTTTTTATTTTATGATTCATATTTTTCAAGTTATTCAATTATTAAGATCTAAACCAGAAATCGTAAAAATTTCCACTGCGTATGTGATTTGATCATAGTTGGTTTTTTTACATCAAAAGCTTCAATTTGGTTTACATAAGTCTTAAAATCCTCACTGAAATTTCTCATGCAAATATTACCTTTAGCTTTAGAATGTAAAATGGTGCTACTGAACACCTAATATGATCTAAGGTGTGTCCATAGTAGAGTGAATTATCTTCGGTTTCTTTATAAATAAAATCTTTAAAAGGCTTGATTAGAAGCATATACAAATAGACTTTGATATTTATTTTCACCTAAAGTGGATTAATAGAGAGATGTATGATCTAGTAAATGATTAGGGAGTTTGAAACTTAATTTTCTTTGGGTCATATGTAGTAACTATTCTCCTATAATAATGGGCATGATGATTGGTTATAATATATGCTAATGATTCCTCAAAAACTTCAGCCTTTTCTACCTGTCAACCTTAAGATGGTTGTCTAAAACTCCTATTAGTACATGTTTAATTTTTTATATAATCTCTCAATACTTGGTGTTGCTTAGTGCTACTTAAGCCCCTTATATTCTATAAAAAGATTTGACATTGAGTGGTGTTTTGATGTTTCGAGATGTTAACTCTATTCCTTCCACTATATCTTCTTCCATTAGCCACCTTAAATTTACTATCTATTAGCTTAGGCTGTGTTGAAATAGTTTGGTACTTCCCTTGGGTTGAATTTGTGTTCAAGGAGGCAAGGATTAGTCTAAAAGAACTTGAGTAAGTAAAGGGGCTCTACTTCTTCTTTTTTTCTCTCTAATATAGGAGTGGTAATTTTAGGTGTGGTAATCTTTGTATAAGCAATCTAAGTTTTAGCCTGACTCGCTTTCTCTTGATTTTTCTCATATTCATAATTTCCTTTATCTATTTATTGGAAATTCTGTTATGGTATTCTCCAATGTCATATCTAAGTTTCCGTTACTAGCACTTTCTTTAGTATCCTGACATTCTTCTAGTTTTTGTAATCCTATTAGTTTATTGTAATATCCTCTCTAGAATGTCCTAGCTCTATTGTTTGCCTTATTAATAATGTGTTGACATCTATTAGTTAATGACTTTGAATATATCTTTAAATAGTTCTTTGTTATCTTCTAGCCTCAAAATTGGGATGTACTCTTACAGTTCATGTTATAAGTCCATCAGCACACATATTCTTATGTGACCTATTATCTTCATTGATCATCAATGTAGATTAGTTTCTTAATATAACTAGCAATGTCGCTTAAACCTTTAGTTGACTAACACTTAAGTTGGATATTATGAATGTTGAGCCATAATATAATTTATCTTGTCCTTAAACTTTCTAGCTAAATTCTGGGCTTCCAATGTTGTTGAAGGATAAGTATGTTAAGGATATTCCAAGGGCCTACTTCAATAGCTCTTTTGTGTATTTAGCTTGGAATCAAATTTGAAGATGAATAGTTTCTCTTTATTGATGAGCACTTCAACTAATCTATTTTTCTTTTCAACTTTTAGTAGCCTATGAATTCAAAAGTGGAAAATGTTGGACGTTTATCTAAGAATTCAACTAAGGAGGATTCATATTTATTTAAACCCTCTTTGAGGACCTCTAATGGGGCACAACAATACAATTTCCATCAGCACATGATGGAGGATAATACTAAAGCTTCTTAATGGGAGAAAGGTCTCCTACTACCCATCTTCAACTTTGTTTAATGGGAGAAAGGTCTCCTACTACCTATTTTCAACTTTGTTTGATAAAAGTGGTACTAGAGGTAATGAGGGAAGGATAAGGATCCTAAGAGAGCTATTAAAGTTCTTAAAGAGTTTGGTTAGGAGTCATAAATGTTAAAGGATTTGGTGTGGGGGTAAAAAGTTTATAGAAAGACTAAGTGAGAAAGGTAAAGTTAGTTAGAAAGGTAGGCTTTAAGGCTGGTGGTTGAGGTAATAGAGTTTATGGGTCTTCCATAGATGAAGTAAAGTGAGGTAATGAGTAGGAAAGGAAGGAGGGGGATTTTTTTAAAGTGGCATAATTTAAAGGAAGGAAATTAAAGAAACTAAGAAGTTCATCCTAGCTAGGGGCAAAGGAGGAGTTAGATATATTCCTATAAAAGGCAATACATTAACTTGAAAACTATATTTTTACTTAAAAGCTTTCCTAAAAGGGAAAGGAGTTAAGGGTAAGAAAGCTTGGTTCAATCAGAAAGAGCAAATTGCTCAAGGTGAAGAATCTAAGCTCCTTACTGGAATAGCTACAAAACAACCTAAAAGGCTTAAAGCAACTTAAGAAGAAAAAAGAATAAAGGGAAATCAATTAATTGGATTGAGGAAAGCTATATAACAAGTTTGAGAAGAAAATAAAACTTCCTCCTATGAATACAATTCATGGTAGGCTTTAGAGGTGAAGAGACAAGCTTAGGTTGAGAAAACATAGTAGTTTTGAACTCACTATATAATTAAGTTGACTTAATGAATTCAATTACTTATTTATTGATTTGAAAGTTGGTTTAAGTTTGTTGAACTCTAAAATTGCATATTTTCATTTTAGTTAGGCTTAAATCTAAGATTTAGTAACTTTTACAAGTTAAAATTGATTGCAAGGTTATACATGCTAAGTTTTAATATTTATTATCTTTGGTAAATTCTGCAAGCGCACAGGTCATTCAGGTAGTACCTAAGGTATTGATCCCATGAGGAGGGCTAAACTAGTCCTAAAATCTAAGGTCGTACTAAACTACAGTAATTCAAAAGAAATAAAGTAATGCAGGAAATAAATAAATCAAATAATCAATTATAAATATTAAAATCTAGAGATATCAACAAAATAGCAAAATCACACATCCCAATCCGAAAATCAACCTAGAAATTATCAAATGAGAGAAAGGAGAATTTAATCTAAAACTAATGAAAATCTAACGAATTATGCAATTATCGAGTTAATGGGTCTAAATGGTCCTAGGGTAGATTACTCTCTCTCAAGTTGTTATCCTTAACCCTAACTAATGATCCCTAAACTAAATTATGGAATTGTGATCTCTCGACTCACAATTTACCCACAACCTAAAATAGTTTAAAAATTATCTATTAATCTACTGAGAACCTATGCTTGATCTCTCGTTACACGATTCTGTAGGTTGGATCCAATTCTTATCTATCAATTTACCTAGCTCTCGGTAGCTCAAATTGATTATTTTCACTCGCCTTACCCTCTCAGTTTATTGCTAAATTATTACAAACAAAAATTGAATCACAGTTAAATCAATAATAACATAATCAATTAAACTTTATTAATCTCAATAATTAAACAACCGAAGGTGAGTATAGACAAAACTAAACATTCAACACAACCTATTCTCAACTAATATTGCAATTTCATACATCAATAAAATTGAATAAATGGAAAATATTGTCAGGAATAGAATTGCTGAGGCAGTGATAGCGAGAAACTGCTTGTTCCGGGAAGTACGTCACGCTTAGTTTCGTCTACGTTTCTCTCTTCCTTCATCTCCTTCCTCAATCTCTCGATTTCTCCTAAATTTTCTCTAAAAAATGGTTGATGTGATGGATCTCTTGCACGAATCTCTAGGCTTTCGCATCTGTCTCATAATGTTGTATTTATACTTTGGGCATTCTAGGTCAAAGTCGGGGTCGAAATGGTCTAAAAAATCTTATGAAATTCAAGTTTTTTCTTCAACCCGACATAGGTCATGATCGTGGTACCTAAACCTTTTTGTCACGATCGTGGCCTGATGTGCATGATCATGGCTTGAATGGAAACTCTCTGTCACAACTGTGCCACTATGTACACAATTGTGGCTTGCCTGCTCTGGCTCATCCTTGTCTGTCACTATTATGGCCTGCTATGCCACGATCGTGGGCTAAGTCTTTACCCCGAAACTTCTCAAATCTTCTCTGTTCTTCATCGTTTATCCTGAAACACTAAAAAATCATGAAGGTATCTCAAAAATATAAAAATTAAGCTCCAAGACTCATACTAGCCCATAAAAATCTTAAACACATAAACTAACACAATTAACACATAAACACACACTCAACACTCAATTTAACATGAAATACATAACAAATTAAACCCTAAAACACAATGCAATTCACAACTATCAACATCCCCACACTTAAATGTTTTCTTGTCTTTAAGAAAACAAAACAACAAACATAACAAACACAAAACACACAATGCAAAAATGAGATAATGGCTTCAACTTCATGAAATAAATTTAATCTTGAACACAATCTGACAAGTTATATCTAACCATTAACCTACAAAATCTATGTCTAAGGGCTTCAAACTCAATATACAAGTTAATCGGGATCTAAATGCTAATTCAATTATCCTTTTCAATTGTACACACACATTAATAATTCTTTGGTCCTTTATACTCTGTAACTGTTCCTAAGTGCATTTTTATGAAAATTCAAGCTTATTACAAGTCTGATAGGTTTTTATTAAGAATACTTTTTCAAACCACGAACTTAGTCTTTTACTTGGAGGCAAACATTGGTGATGAATGTTGATCCGGTTACTCTACTAAGTCATTTATTAACATCTTGGTTGAAATGTCATTATAGCCTTTTGACGCGAAGACACACATTTGTGATGCATGTCGATCTAGTTACTTAGCTATTATCACATTTTCAACTGGATAATAGCTCTACTCATAACTCGAAGGTTAGTGGAGTAATAATTTATTAACAAAACATTTAATTATTTAATTATTTTTATTATAATTTTTGCCTACCTTATTGTTTTTAGCTATTCGTTTTTATGGAAAAATACTTAAGCTACTTAAGTTAAGGGGCATTTAATTATGAATGAATGTGACAACCTATGGGGTGCTAAATTTTTGTTAAGTCCTAATTAATTTGTATATTTATCCAAAAACCCTAATTCACTAATTTTGCGAACTAACGATCATTCATAACCTACTAGACTATGTTCAAAATTAAACAAATTTCACTCATCTAAGCCATTGACACATTCAAACAATTCACACAATGCAACCTAATAACTATCATGCAGTATGCAAAATCACATTCAAAAGTAAAAACACAAAATCCCTCCCCTCACTTGAACAACACATTGTCCTCAATATGAGAAGGAGGCACACACAAACACATAAAACAAAAGAACAGACAAAATCTAAAGTAAATAGAAACAAATAAAAAACAACATAAAAATAAAATAGAATTGAAGGCTAATTTGGAAAATAAAGATTAGGTTAAGTATAAGTCTTATGGAGATGGAGGTGGTGATGGTGTCAGAGGCGGTAATTGAACGCATTGGGACACGAAATGTTGACGAATCCATCAAATTTCTCGACTTTGGCCTCGTTGTGTTCGCGCCATCTCCGCAAGTATCTTATTAGTCTCTATGATTACATCCAAAACCTTCTTCCAACCTTGTTCTTCTTCCTCTTCTTCCTCGGATTCTTCACTAGTAATATCCTCTTGTTCCTGCAGAGGTGGCGCTAAGTTTGAACTTGCCTGACCCGCCCTGATTTGAACATATGTCTTTTAGCTGATGTCCCTAAGTGTTATGCTTGTGGAATGGATGATCTCAGCACGAAATAAGTGATGTTGATTGAGGAAGTCAGGGAGGTGAACTGTTAACCCCCTCTATTTCATACCAAAAAGTTCTGCAATGACAGACGCTATGTATCCCATTCCAAGATAGTTGCTCCACTTACGCGGAGTCGCAGTAGTGGCATTAAGTACTAGAATACTGTGGTCCATGCACCACAGTATAAAAATTTCCTTAGTAGAACACTCGTTGGTTTCGATTTTGTCAAGGACCAGTTGTCACATAAATTTATGCAACAATAAGTGTTCATAGGGCCGTATGATGTTTTTGTGAGCATTATTTTCATAGAATCTCTCAATTCCTATAAGCTCATGCAAGTATTGAGAAGGACGGAAGTCATTATGTTGATCGATGATGGTGGATTCAGGGAATCCACACATCTTGCACATGATTTCAACTTTCAATTCATATGCCCATCCTCCCAATCTAAACCACAATTCTATTGTATTCTTAGGTTCAAAGGTCAGGGTTGTGAAAAATTCCAATGTAAGCTCATCATAAATAGGGAATTGAAATCGAATTAATTAAGCTCATTGGATCCTCTCAACCAGGTTTTCTATCTGCTCACGCAATTCTAGCCTATCTAGTGTGTCAAAGTCAAAATACTTGGAAACTACAATTTGTCTAGAATGAAGGGAATGGAAACGAGTACCTTCCTCCTCGATATAGATTGGGAAGGGTGGGCCATAACCTACCGCTCGATTTCTTCATCCCCGTCCTGCAACTTGTTGTCATCCATTTGGTTCTTGGCCAGCTGATTGCTTAATATATGGCATGATTTGGTAAAAATTGGGAAAATTTTTTAGTTTCTAGAGAGATGTAAGAGTGTTCAAATGCTTGAATTCAAGAGATAAAATGAAACTGAAAGTGAAAGTAAAAGTAAAGTTTAAACTGAATATATAAGTAGTAAAAAGGGTAAAATGGTAAAATTGTTTTTAAGAAGTGTATCCTTCCCCTTTTCTTCCTAGTCTCAGGCCACGATCATGGCCTTTATGCCATGATAGTGGCATGTGGCTTACCACCTAGCGCACACTCAATAGTAGGCCACGACCATGGCCTAGCTATACACTCACTTCAAATTCCTTCTTTCGTTCTTTTTCCAATTTGTTTCAATTTCAATTCCTATCCCTTATCTGCCACTCTGTTTGAACATCTTCCACTTAATTTCTGATGTTTGATTCCTTTTCTGATTTTATTCAACAAAAAAGAGCCTAACTAAAAGTTTTCAAACATTCTGACAAAGTAATAAAAAAACTAATTTTCCATGAGTTGCCTCCCATGCCACGCTTCTTTTAACAATAGTAGCTCGACGCTTCGTTAAGCTCACGGTGGTTGGAATGAATGTTTTGATGGTCACGACTTTATTAATCTCAAAGTCTACACTTTAGCTACCATACTTTAGTTACCACTGTCCTTATAATTTTCCTTTCCTCACCTTCTCCTTCGTAAGCCCTTCTTCTTGAAAGCATTACTAGGATCTTCTATGTCCTCCCATTTTCCTTAAGGTTTGGGTTCTTTAAGATCCACTGGAGGTGAAGGAGATCCGTACTCTCTTGTAGTTACCTTGAATGCCAATTTCTCCTTCCTTATTTGTAGAGTTAATTCTCCCTCATCAACATCAGTAATTAAGCGCACAGTAGCCAATAATGGGCGTCCAAAAATTATCAAGGTGTCCTAATCTTTGTTGATGTCCAAAATATAAAAGTTTGTGGGAAAGATAAATTTATCCACCTTTACTAGCACATCTTGTATAATTCCCATCGGTCTATATGATGTTCTATCCGTTGTTTTAATCAAACTTGGTGGGCATTATCTCTATTAACCCTAATTTTAAACTGAAGATGTAGGGCATCATATTTATACTCACGGCTAAATCTGCGAATGCCCTATCTATGATAATCCTGTTGATACTATAAGGGATGAAAAAGTCCCCTAGTTCCTCTTTCTTCTTAGTTATATTAGGGTCATCTTCAAGTGGTTACTCCTTAACCTTCTTTTTGATGGACTCTTGTAAATTGAGCTTTTTTTGTACTAGTCCAGTCACTTTCTTGACCTTATTTTGCTAAATCTCTCATAATTTTTTCGCTTCCTTCTTTTCATATAGGTCTTACTGCTACACAATAGGGAATGGAAATACACATCAAGTTGTATTGAGAGATTCGATCTAGGGCTTAGTTGAAAGGTCTTCTTTAACCACTTGACCTTCTTCTTTATCTTCTATCTTTCCCAGTTGCTTATTCCAGGTCTAACTTATAACTATGATATGTTCCTTCATATTTGACTTGTTGTTACTTGGAAGAGTTCCAGCATTTGAGTCGACTTGGCCTTTGTTAATTGGCCCACTTGGACTTTTAAATTGTGTATAGAGGAGGCATGATTCTTTGTTGCTTGCTCGAATTTGTTCTTGAGTCTCCTATATGCTTACTATATGCCTCCGATCTTATCTAAAATTCTATCCAACTTTGACTCCATCAAGCTTGCTTTATCTTACTGGAAGCTCGATTTCCCCTGAGGCTTGAACTGCCCTCTATTGTTGTTGTTTAACTATGAAAAGTTAGGGTGATTCTTCCACCCGGGGTTGTAAGTGTTGGAGTAGGGATTATTTCCCCCTCCTTGTCCAAACTGCGCTCCTATATAGTTTACTTGCTCTTGGTTATATTCTCTCATCAAGTAGCAATCCACAGTATCATGGTCTGTCTAACCACAGAGCTCACACTTAAGTTGTACAGCTTTAACTTGAGTTGAGGACAACGCCTTTATGTTGCTTAATTGTCACGTCAAATTATCAATTTTTGTTTGTATCTCCATCATCTGATCTACCATGACGATTCCCTTTTACTTTTAAAAAGTCATAGCCTGCCTACCTCGCTCACTCGTCCATAGGTAGTTGTTGCTAGCTATCTCTTCGATCAACTCCTCTACCTCATCAATAGTCATTTGCATCAAAGATCCTCCTGATGCTGCAACGATCGTGCCTTTGGTAGGTCAGTTTACTGCATAATAAAAAGTTTGCAAAAGGAACTATTTCGGTAGGATGTCGTATAGGCACTTCCTTTTTAGATCCTTGTATCTCTCCCACGTTTCGCAAATTGACACCCTGTCACTTTATTGGAAATTGGTTATTTCCTTTATTATTTTCGTGGTCTTTATCAGCAGGAAGTACTTGTCTAAAAAGGCATGCACAAACTGCTCTCACGTTATGATGTTGGTGGGGCTCAATGAATGATAACAAGCCTTTGCTCTATCTCTAAGTGTGAAAAGGAATAACCTAATCCCAACAACGTCCTCCGACATCTGGTGATACTGGAAAGTAACACAGATCTCGACAAAATTCACGATATGCTCGTTTGGGTCCTTATTCGCCAATCTATAAAATTGGACTTTCTGCTGAACCATATTGAGAAGGGTTGGCTTAATTTCGAATGAGGCCGCTTGAACAGGTGGCCTAGCCACTCCTTGGTTCGATGGGTTGAATCTTGGCCTCATAAAGTCCATGAGGGTCCTCTACTGCCTTCCTTGAATTGCTTCTTGATCCATATTTCTCTAAAATTCCTCGGCCATTGTTGACTTTTCTATCTTCTTCTTCCTCTCGCTGAGCTTTCCTAAGGGTTCGTTCTAATTGTGTGATATCTAAATCTATTGTCTCAACTACATGACTTGAACCTCTCATGACTCTTATATTCATGCAAGAGCACGATTCTAAAGTAGAGAGAAAGAAATGAAAATAAAAGTAAAAAAATTTAAAATTTAAAACTATCCTAAAGCCTTAAATTATTGCCCCCGATAACAACACCAAAAACTTATCGCAAGGTAACACATGCTAAGTTTTAATATTCATTAACCTTGGTAACTTTTGCAAGTGCACGGGTCATTCGCGTAGTACCTAAGGTATCGATCCCACAAGGAGGGCTAAACTAGTCCTAAAATCTAAGGTCATACTAAACTACAATAATTTAAAAGAAGTAAACTAAGACAGGAAACAAATCAATCAAATAATCAATTATGAATATTAAAATGTAGAGATATCAACAAAATAGCAAAATCACATTACCCAATCCAAAAATCAACCTAGAAACTATCAAGTAAGAGAAAGGGGATTTTAATCTGAAACTAATGAAAATCTAACCAATTAGACAATTATCAAATTAGTGGGTTTAGACAGTCCTAGGGTAGATTACTCTCTCTTGAGTTATAATCCTTAACCCTAACTAATGATCCCTAAATTAAATTATGGAATTGTGATCTCTCGACTCATAATTTACCCACAATCTAAAATAGTTCTAAAATTGTCTATTAACCTACCAGGAACCTAGGCTGGATCTCTCGTTACATAATTCTACCGATTTGATCCAATTCTTATCTATCAATTTACGTAACTTTCATTAGCCCAAATTGATTATTTTCTCTCAGCTCACCTTCTCAATTTATTTCCAAATTATTACGAACAGAAATTGAATCACAATTAAATTAACAATCACATAATTAATTAAACTTTATTAATCTCAAGAATTAAAAACCTGAAAGTGAGTATAGACAAAACTCAACATTCAACACAATCTATTCTCAACGAATATTGCAATTTCATACATCAATAAAATTGAATAAACGGAAAATATTATTGGGAACAGAATTACGGAGGTAGCAATAGCGAGAAACCAGTTGTTCCGAGAAGTACGTCACGTCTAGCTTCGTCTCTGTCTCTCTTCTTTCATCTCCTTCCTCAATCTCTCAATTTCTCTCTAGGTTTTCTCTCGAAATTGGCTACTGTGATGACTATATTGCACTACTCTCTAAGCTCCTACATTGTCTCATAATGTTATATTTATACTTTGGACGCTCTAGGTCAAAGTTAGGGTTGAAATGGTCCAACAAATCTTACAAAATTTAAGTTTTTTTTAGCCCGATGCAGGCCACGATCGCAGTGCTTAAACCTTTCTGTCTTGATCATAGCCTGATGTGTATGATCGTGGCTTGAATGGAAACTCTTTGTCACGATCGCGTCCCTATATGCACGATCATGTGCCACGATTGTGGGCTAAGTCTTTGGCCCGAAACTTCTCAAATCTTCTTCGTTCTTCATCGTTTACCCTAAAATAATAACAAACCCATCAAGGTACCTCAAAAATATAACAATTAAGCTCAAAGATTGATACTAACTCAAAACACTTTAACACATAAACTAACACATAAACACACACTCAACACTCACTTTAACACTAAATACTTAACAAATTAAACCCTAAAACTTAATGCAATTGACAACTATAAAAAATTTAAGAGTTTTTTTTATGAAATTGATGGTTAATTATTGCTATCAGGAGAAGTTATCCAACAATCATTTTTTATAAAGTCTATAAATTTTTTCTTGAATTGAAAATTTTCATTTTATGTATAATATTAAAATTAGAAAATTTATTAGATTTTTAGTCAAATTAAACATATTTAACTACTAATTTATGAAATTGAAGGTTTAATTGATCATTTGATGATTAAGTTCACTTAATTTAGGTTAATTAAGTATTAATTTGATCATTTTTAACTTTTTAGTTAACTTTGTATATTTCATTATATTTTCAACATCTTCTAAACATCTTTTTAACTTTGTATAATTCATTATATTTTTTTAACTTAGATTCTTAAGAATTTTTGTTAAAATTGATTATGGTTTAAAATTGATGTAGATGGTCTCGAAAAGTTATTAAAATGATTTATTTTGATGTGATTCTTTAACCATTGATCTCATATGCATTCTTACTATGATTTTTTTATCCTTTATTGTGGATAAAACTAAGGATAACAACACTAACTCTAATATGAGAGCTTCAGAAAGGTTAGGATCTTTATACTTCTGTGATTAGTTGAGAGTTCCTGGTATCATAGCATAAGTATCCCTTATTCATCCTCTTCGTTTACTCCTTTATCTCTTACTAGAGATCACCTTTATCTTAGCACTGAGTCACCTTGTTATTGGGAGTACAAACATAGATCTATTCATGTCAGTAGGTTTATTCATATGGATGCTATAAAATCCTTCTTATAATTTTACTTGATTTGTTACTTCAGATTAGGGTTATGAGTCTACTTTGTGTAGGATATATAGGATTAGTCCCACCAATGTCTGTTTATTCCATTAAATTTTGAGGAATGAGATGAGAGACACAAAAGTAGCATTTTTATCTTGTATCTATGATATTAAGTTTATACTCACTCCTAAAACTTTCAATGAAATTACATTCTTACTCTTGAGCAATTCACTAATTATGATTACTTGACTAAAAATTTTCATAGGATGGAACATCTTAAATCTCTAGCCATTTTAAGGTAATTCTTGAGAACTTCTTACTTTTTAACGTCCTTTCCTTAAGCCTAAAGACTACAACAACAATATAACAACCCAGTAAAAATTTCACTAGTATATGGGGTTTGTGAGGTCTAGTAGTATACAATCTTACCCCTAACTAGTTAAAAGAGCCTTAAGCCTAAAGAATAAAAACTTTAAATGTGGCCAAATTCCATCATCATTATATCAAATTAAACTATCTATTAGCTATGAGACTGATGTATGACTTGATGTATTTTTGTTCTTGTCCACCTTTATAATGAGTAAAAGTAATTTTGGATCACTTTATTTTGTGCAACATGTTTCTTTTCACGCAAGAAAAGAAAAAAAATATTAAAATATGTGCTACATTACTATCTTAAGACTCATTTTTAGGCATTTTTCACATTCATTCTGCTAAGGATGAGTTCTACTATGATTCCTTTAATTCTTTTCCCCTTAAGCCTATAAAATTTAAGGTGATTAATATCACATAAATTGACCTAGACAATGATAATAACTTGTAGTTAAATATTATAATAAGGTAGAGGAATCATATTAGGGTAATGATGTGTGTATATTAACATAAAGTCATACCGAGAACCTAAACTTTAGTAATAAGGGAAACAACTAAAAGGTAAGTTCCTCTATTAGACCCTTATGACTTAAATGTGCATTAACTACCTATTAGTTAATAGTGCTTGTTAAGCCTTAAAGATCTATACAAATTGAGCAAATATCAAAGTGTAGCAAGCTAACTTTGATATATGGAGAACTAACACTCATTCATAGCTAGTTGAACATTTTTCAAGAGTCTTTGGGACACAATATGATATGCCTTATTGAGATTCTCTACCATATATAAGGGTGTTCTCCTCCTCCTTCTGCTTCTCCTCAAAAGCTTACCTCACTTATAGCTCCATTTTGACCTATCTTATACTACAACAGTAACAATAACAACAAAGGGAAATATGTTGCATTTATAAATGTTTATAGATTTTTTTTAACTTTTAGAGTGCCCACATTTTGAGGAACTTATATGTATGTTTCTCTTATGCAGAATTCATATTTATATATTAGTAAATTTCAATTATTCATTCTCATTTAAACACTTTTATGTTTCATTTGATCATATCTACATGTCATAAAAATAAATTTTATTTTTAAATAAGAATTTTACTAATTCCAATCCTTACAAGAGGTAAATTAAAGGTGAGTTAAATATTGATTTTGTTTTAACAAATGGAGAGCTAATCTTAAATGATCATGTAATTCATTTTTTAGCTATAATTCATTTTCCTTACATCACACTATATTTGATCATCATAGAAAAAAGAAGAGATTATTAAACAAAGTTAAGTTTCAATCTATTTTAACAATAAAATAAATATTTTCTACTAGCATTTTGTTTTCTTATTCAAATAAAGCAAATTTAAACTATTCCAGAATATGAACCAATTAAGCCAAACACATGTTATATAGCCAAGTCAAGTATCATGTTACTTATGAAGCCAAAAAGAAAGGTTGAAGACCATTTTATACAGGGATAACAAATTATAAAGTGCTCAAATTTTGATATTTTTTTAATTCAGTGCCCAAGCTTATTTTTCAATTAAGAGATTAAAATTTTTTAACTTTAACAACTCAGTTCAAAATGTTAATTCTATTAGCATTTTGTTGATTTGGATATCATAATCTTTTTTGTCCCTGACATGTAAGTATCTATATGAAGAATTAATTGCTAACTAATCTTTCATGTGGTCTCTAAAATTTAAATGAGCAAGAAAGACTTGTTGGAGTTTCAATGTTCAATCAGGAGACTATTTCCAGTGCTTGTAAAATTTAAGAAAATTTTCATTTCCTATTTTCTCTAAAGGAAGATTATATATATAAGTTTTTTCATACTTGAAGTAAATAAGGAGACTTATAAAAAGTTTTTCTTCACTTAGTTGAAAGTACGATTTAGTAGAATCTTAAGTGAATCTTAGGGAGTAGATCTAAGATTTATTTATTAAACCATTATAAAGTCAATTTACATTCACTCTTGATTATGTTTTTAACATTATTTGTCTATGTGAGATTTCACTCTAATGATATTACTATTTCATATTATCATTCTATCAAATCTTGATGAAATTTCCTTTTTTTTAAATGTAAGTAATAAATTCATTCAAAAGGTGGATGTGTGAAGTTACATCTCCTAAGAATGAAGCTCAAACTAATGAAGAAAGTACATAGTTGTATATCTCTAACAACGTCATATTCTATATGTTCAATTGCATTCTAATAGCATTAAACAAGAGTAGATGATTAGTATTTATCGTGATAGTAATCTTTAGTTTGAGTCATAAATGGTTCCAACTATGTTCTTTGAATTTCTCATCTTTACTAAAGACATTGGTATTTCTCACCCTCCAAATGTAGTGTACTAACCTAGAAAAACTAGTTTTGAAGAACTTTTTATCTTCTCTTTTAGCCCATCTTAGTTTGCTAACCTAATTTAATGTATTTATCCAACTAAGGTCCCTAACTTACAACTCAAAGACATTGAGAAAAGCACTCTATAGTAGTTTGGTATGAGGACATTTAACAAAAATATGATATAAGGTTTCAGCTTCTCTAAAGCTTAGAGGAAAATTTGTATCTAGAATTTGGAACCTAATTCTATCTCTAGTTCCTAATTTCTATAGTGCAGCTAACCATAAGATGAAAGAGTGAGTTAGAGCAATACCTAATCCCTATATCAATCTATAATGTAAAAAATTGACCATAGATCCTAACAATAATTCTTTGCATTATTAAGCCATAAATTTGTGAGACTTGTGGAGTTCTCATTTGATGTCATCTCCTTATGTTTGAATTAGGAGGTATGAAGGCCATTACCCAACAATAAAACTAACTCCTCTACACATACGCCAATGCCACCTATTATTACATATTAGAGTTTGGAGTTTAGTAAAGAGGTTAGTGTTGTATAAAGGGCCTAAAGAATGCAAATTATCAAACCTAAAAGTTGTGTTCTCCCCATTTCCAACATGATGCTTGAAATAGGGATGTATGAAGGATTATATATGTAAGACCTATTAAAAAGGTGTAAGATTGCAAAGAAGTATAAGAGATACGACCAAATGCTTTTCTACTTGATGTGAAACATGTGAACCCATCTTACACATAGGTTTTCTTTGTCCCAACATATCCTACAAAGTCTTTTTACCAGCAAAATTCTACTCATTTTGTTAGCTGAGTTGGTTCCCAACCCTCTATACTGCTTAGGAAGACAAATGATACTCCATTTAACTATAGATAATTTTTCCCTATTAGAAGTTTGTTAATGCTAGATGAGGTCTCCAATACTTTATAAATTTTCTTCAAAACTCCTTTAGGGATAGTTAAATGTGATAACCAGTAAATATGCAAATTATTAAGAATGGTGATGGCTAACTATACTCTACCTCCACACGATAAGAATTTACTATTACATTGAGAGGGTCTTTTGCTAACTTTTTCTACGAGGTTTGCAATTAGTTTCCTTAAGCTTCTTTGTAGAAGTTGGAACTCCTATATAAGTGAGAGGTAGTTGGTGTATACTAAGTCTAGTATCTAACATCATAGTCATCAAATTTCCACAATTTAGTCCAAATAAAAAGGCAACACTATTATTTGGGTTAAATTTAATCCTAAAGACTTCGTGAAATATCTGTAACGCTTTCAAAAGAGTTCCAATAGAAATAGAATCATTGGTATATAACATGAATAAATTATCTACAAATAAGAGTTGAGTAATCCCAAGACCATTGTATGTATAATGGAATTTGATATTCATGTTTTCCTCGATACATATTTAAGTGATCCTTTATAGTACCTTCATAACAATGGCAAATAGATAGGCAGAAAGTGAATCACCTTGTCTAATTCCTTTAGCAGTTGTATAAAGTTGAGAAGTTTCTCCATAATCATTACTGAGTAGGAAACAAAAGTTATACAAGAATGAATCCATTTGATGAACTTAAGATATTCAAAAGCTTGCAGAGAGTTGATAAAGAATCTCCATTTAATGGTACCATAAGCTTTAGTAAAATCAATCTTAAGTGCACAACTTTTGATATGCTTCTCGGATTTGTAATCCGTGAATAGTTCCTAAGCTAAGCTAATATTATCACCTATGCTTCTCTTGGGACATAAGTACCCTGACTTGGATTGATTAAACTAGGTAAGGTAACTTCCAACTTGTTGGCAAGAATTTTTACAATAATTTTGTATATCACATTACAATATGTAATAAGCCTGTAATAATTTAACCATTTAGGACTAGGGATTTTGGGAACTAAGACTAAATTAGTATTATTTATTTCAATTAGTATTCTATTACTTCTGAAAAACTCATAGACAACGCTTACTATTAGAGCTTGTAAGACAGTCCATTTCTCCTAAAAGAATCTTGCATTGAATCCATTTCGTCCTGGGGCCTTGTCAAGGTGAAATGAAAACATTACTTCCTTTATCTGTTCAAAAGTAACTTTTTTTATCATGGCTTATAGAACTTGCCAATCTATTAAGCAAATGTTAGGAAGATTAGCAAAGTGTGCAGTTACCCCATTAATCTATTTGAAATGCCTTCTTGCTGTCGCTTTCAACTTTTGGTGATCATAAATCAATTTTCCATTAACATCAAAAGATATTACTCTTTTTCTGTTTCTCCTTCCCTGAATCACATTATAGAAATACTTGATATTTCTATCTCCTTGCTGGATCTATTTGACTTTTTATTTCTACTTTAGTTAATAATTGTATACGTCTAATGTTTACAAGTACGAGTTGAGATTAGGCCTCTCTTTCTTAATGAGCACTGGATCCAAGGGATTGGCTATTAGCAACTTTTGAGTGAAAGTGAGTTCCTTCATATCTCACAACTTCTCTATCTTTACAGGACTTTTTTAGAAGTTTAACACAATTAGCCTTGATAGTTTTCAACAATTGAACACATTGGATTGCTTTAGACCCTTGAAAGTGTTTGTTAATGGCAGCTACTGTAATTAAGTAAAGATGGGAATGCTTTAACAAGGAATTAAAGAACCTAAATGGAGATTTCCTTGGTCTTGTTTTGTTATTAACAAACACATTGATTAGAGTGTGATTTGACACCAGAGGTTTACCAAAATTTGTATAGGTTTCATGTATTTTAGTGAGCCAATGGTTATTGACTAAACACCTGTCTAGTTTTCTCTATACTAGCCTACTGTCTTTCTGGTGATTACTCTATGTAAACACAAGTCCTTGAAATTTAAGATCAACTAGTCCAAGCTTAGCAGTTAACTCTGTTAGTTGTTTAATGTCTGCATAAGTTTTTCTTCTTCTTCCATTAGGTTTAGTTGGAGTCAGTAAGCAATTGAAGTCTCCTGCAAGGATCTAAAGACTTGAAATGCTAGAGTCAATAGCTTACAAGTCCCTCCATAATGCTGCCCTCTGAAATTCCCAATTTGCTACATATATAACTCTAATCGCAACTGGAATCATGTCAGCTTTAATAGTGAGGTAACAATGTAACAACTAGTTACTACAAAACCAATTTGTTAAGATCAAGTGAGTTAGATCTAGTGCCACCAAGACCCTACCATTCAGATTTTTGGAATGATTACTAAGAGCTTGCCATTCAGACGGGAGAAAGAGTAACCCTTTTGAAACACTTCTTTTTTTATTTTAGTTTCTAACAAACCAATAAAAATTGGTTGCTTAGAAGCTAAGTAATCTTTTAATGCTAATTGTTTATAGGGGCAATTCAATCCACTCACATTCCATATAGTGCAAGACATTTGGAATGTTTAATATTTATTTTCTTATTGGATCTATGTTTACTAGATCAAGCTTCTTTCCATTGTTCAAGTTCCTTCTTATTTCCATCAATCTCATAAACAATGCTCATTGTTTTATTCACATTTATTGCATTTGTTTCATTATTGATCTCTTGAATTGCTTCAATAGTTGTTATCTCTATATGTTGCTGGAAGTTCACGTCATTCTCAACTTCCTCAATCATCTATTGTTTCAATTTTACACCTATTTTAACTAGTGGAGTATGTTTCTAAGGATGTGTCTCTATAATGTCTTCTTCAGCTAGTTCTAAGTTTCCTTATGATTCTGTAGCTTGAATGTTTGCATGAATTTCATTAACATGTTTAGAATTCTGCTACTTATCTAGAGGTCTAGTAGTTTCTTACACCATATCAACTTGTTTAGAAACCTATTGTTAGGAAACATCATTATTATCATATGTTTCATAAACTTTTTATGGACTTTCTGAAGCCTCTAGAGCATCTGGAATTTCTATCTTTTTGCTCTCTTTTTCCTTTTAGATCTATTTGGGAACCCATATTTTGGTTTTTATTCTTCACATAAGGTTTCCAAGGGTAAGATAATAGGAACTTATCTTCAATTAGTTCACATCATTATTGTATCTCATAATTAAAATGCTCTCGAGCATGATTTTCCTATGCTCAACTTAAACACAAACTATAGCATACCCAACCCTTTTAATGTGTGCAGTATTCTCATCCATTGTTAGAGGAATACTAATGTAACTTGCTAAGTAACTCGGCCCCTTTAATGATCAATATTCAAGAGGTACTTTGTCATGTTAACCCACATTAGTATTATTTTAATCTCAAACCTATCTAGCTTAAATCCCATTTTCCCCTTCCATAAAAATATAGGTTTGCCTTGTATGTGCCAAAGGACCATAGCCACTACCATGTTCTCTATTTCCTTATATGAAAAATGAAAGATGAAGAGCTCATCTTTTGTCCACCACCTTGTTTGTCATTTCCTCATATGGAAAAAAAAAGATAAAGTTCTCATCTTCTGTTATCAATGTAGCTTGGAGACCTAGTTTTTTCCACCCATTTTAGCCCAATGTTGCACCATCGAGTAGGCCATCCTCTTGTCCAAGAAGTATCATACCAAGGATGGCTTCCTTTTGACAGCTCCTTATTGTAGTACCATCTCAGGTTGAGACATAGGACCTTTATTATCTCCAACTACAAAATGCAGTTTTCCAAAAATATTTGTATCTCACATGACTCCAAATCAGTTTCTTTAGCTTTTGTGAAGACAAAGATTAGGGTATCGTGTGGATCAATAGAGGAGAAAGAGAGGATTGGAAGGGGGACTCCTCAATCATAAAAGGGGAGGTTGTGGATTTGTGAGGGACATGTATATTGTTAATAAAAACTGTCAAGTGTGCTTTAGGGGGACTTTTAAAAATAGAAACTACTCAGTTCAAACTAGGAAGATATGGCAAGAAGATGAAGTGAGGGCTTCAATGAAGGTGGAGAAGTTAGAGTAAAGGTAGATGATAGGTAAGAAGGAGAGTATCAATGTAAGGGTAAGGAAATCACAGCATGCAGCCATGATTCAACTTAGGTCGAGGGGAGAGAGAACTATGTTTCGTGAGTATAGATTAATTAATTAATCTACAATGTCACTTCACCTCTAGCCCTTTCACCTTTGCACTTGCTAGGCTCGTCAAGTTGCTCATAGTTGCTCATTGTACCTCACTAGATGCTCATGTTTCACTCACCTCACTAATTGCTCACTCTCGCTAGTTGCTCTTGATAAAATTTCCTTTTGAGTGGCAAAAATTTAAAATAAATAAATGATTCAATTTGATGTACTATCTTCCTTTAACTTTTTAATGAAGTGTAGCAAAATAAAAAAAATGTGGACCAATTCCACGGTCTTTATCCCAAATTTTAAAATCACAAATACTTAATTAACGTTCTCTTTAAATTATGTTGGGAATCACCACTTTTTATTTGATTACAACTTGTGTTTCATTTTTATAAATTGAAAAATAAAAATTTAATCTATTACAAATCTCTGAACACGTCTAGGCACAAAAGTGGCATTTATTCTTAAAATTAATTTTGTGAATACATTTCATACTTTTAACTTCTTTTGGTTGTTCAATATCAATTTAATTTAAAAATTAAAATTAAAGTTTTATTTGGTGAAAAATAAAGTTAAAACATAATTCTTTGAAATTTATTTCAACTTTAATAGGTCTTGAGCTAGTGAGGGACAAGAAACTTATTCTAATTGGTCTTTTAAAACCAAAATAAAAAATCCTTTTACACATTTTTGGATCAAGATTTTTATATGCTAATTGGGAGATGTTCTCTAAGTAAAGCTCACATAATGGTAAGATCATTTGTCTTTATGATATCGATTTGATTGAGGTAAAAACTATTGAAGAATCTGATCAGCTACTACACCTTCAATGTCAGATGAAAAATATGAGTTCCATGTTTGATGTTTCCTTAATGTATGCTTCCAACTTCATGTTTCAAAGAGAAAAATTATGAATGGATTTATAAAATCTCCAGCTCAGAATTTAGTCTCTATGGCTTATAGTAGGGGACTTCAACTGCTCACTTAATTTAAATGAAATTGAGAGGGGAAGAAAACTTTGTCCAGGTCTGACAAAAGAACTATTCACCTTCTTAATAAGGATGGTTTTAGTTGACCTAAACTCCACTAGAAGGCTACTCTTTTTTTTAATAATTGGTAAGGCAGCTTTCTTGTTAGGAAGAAGTTAGACCAATCACTTGTGAATTCTATGTGGCTGACCCAGTTTCCAAATGCTTTTGTACATTTTGATGAAAATCTGATGTCAGGTGACTATTTTATGTTGATACAGAGGCTTACTGAATCTAGAACAATACAAGCCCCCTTCAGGTTCTTTAATGTTATCACTAGTATGGAAGGATTTCAAGAAGTTGTTAGCAGCTATTAGAATTTTGAAGTGGTAGTTTTAAATCCTATCAACTTATGTTTAAGCTGCGAATAGTGAAGGCTTTTACTAAGAAATCTGTGCTTGGTAGAAATCTCAATCTTCAAACTCTAGAAGAGAAACTCATCCTTATAGAAGAAACTTGTTGTAAGTTTCCTCATAACTCTACATTCAGACAAACAAAAGTGATATGTCCTTGGGAATATTAGGAAGCTCTCACATTTCATTATTAAGTCTTAAGGCAGAATGCTAGGCTCAACTAGTTGAAGGAAGGTGACTCTAATACCAAATTCTTTCATTCATCCTTGATTGCTAGAAGGAATATCAATAAAATCTCCAAACTTTAAGATGATAAAGGACAGGCTCATTTAGATAAGAATTCCCTATTGGAGTTAGCTAGGAATTACTTCATTGAACTGATGGGAACTACAAAATCTACATTACCAAGCCCTAATGTGCAAAGGTTGATTGGCTACAATGTTGACACAAGAATCAAGGATTTTTTGATCTCTCCTATAAATGAACATGATGTTAGAAGAATCCTCTTTAGCTTACATCCCTCGAAATCCCCTGAACTCGATGGTTTTACTGCTATGTTCTTCCAACATATATGGGAAATCATTGGTAAGCTCTTCACTAAGGCTGTTTTGGAATTTTTTATTCTTCAAAATTACATCAAGAAATCAATCACACATTTATCTACTTGGTTCCCAAAAAACAAAACCCTCATAGCATTAGTGATTTCAGACCTATCTCCTACTACAATATGATTTATAAGGTGATCTCTAAACTCTTTATTGAAAGGCTCAATTTGGCCATTTCTGACATTGTTAACACAACCCAAGATGCTTTTCTTTTTCATAGATATATTAAGAATAATATTCTAATAATTTACGAATTATTGAAGGACTATAATTTTGGTAAAAAAAAAAAAACTCAATAGTTGCTTGATAAAGATAGATTTCTTTAAAGCTTTTAATGACATTTGTAACACCCCACTCCCCCCGAACCCGAACCCGAACCAGATATCGATCGTGATACCAGAATCCGTGCCCCGCGAGGGTGAGGTGTCACATCACTTAACAAAGTCGGTATAAATTTTTTTTTGTAACTCTTTTAAAACGTTTTGCACTTATCACTCATTTGTGTGCCCACTTTTTTCTTTTCGAAAACACTTTGTCCATTTAACCAGAAAGCGGAACATAATACAACACAATGAAAATCACAACCAC
>JANIIA010000191.1:63313544-63348585 GCA_027478495.1 Erythroxylum alaternifolium
ATTACTTTATATATGTCATTATAAAGTAATACATCACTATAACCTATGGATATCCCATGACAAAATACATTGTAAGAGTATGTCATACTTAGTGTTGATATTGACACTTGATATACATAGTACAACATGTTGTGGCATATAGGGTGTACGCCATATATATAACTACCCACAATAACATATGCACACAATACTATGGTGATGGCTATGTTAGCATTTTGATATGTTATGGTTTGTATAGGGTCAACTATAATGCATAATTGGACAGTACACCTATTCAGATATAATCCTATGACCATACCTTAAATAGTCAAGTAAGATGATGGATATAACAAATCAAATGTTATCATCTTATGCGTAGAAACCCAAAGCATATATTACCCATTGTACATAATTATATCTAATGATACCAAAGCACTTCTACAAGTGTATATGTGTGTAAATGGTTACATTTATCTATTATGGTAGATAGATACCTGTCATTAATGATAGTGAATAGGTATAATTATGTGATAGTTAACATACAATACTATGGGAGATAATAAGGTTGTCTACTAAGTATGTGTTAAAATTACACCCTATTATAAATAGGGTCCATTTATGTGTATAGTATGAAATACGCATGGTATATGTATGGTCCTTGTGATTATATTTAGACCCTGTCTCCGGTAATTATTTACATATCCAATATTTGCATATTGCCCTTATATAATCCATGTTTGGTATACCCAGGTAGCCATTCGTAATGATATGATCATAAGTTATATGCCACATTAGGATTGAATGGATATAGCCATATAAGCAATGCTGTCTATACACCCATGGATATCCTTGTGTATGGGTGAGCACATACTCTGATGTATTATTATAACCCAATGCGTTGGGATAATGAGAAGGTACAAATAGGTTGATGATGCAATACACTCTTGATGGTTATATCCCATTGTCTATAATACCATAGTTATATTACTAGTAAATATGCACGGTGTTATCACATCAACCTATGTTTGAGAGGTGTACACCATCCATACACTTGTGTACTAGGGTATGTCAATATACCACATATTAGGTGTCCATCACATTACCAGGGTATATACCATCAATAATACACATGGTGTGTACCCAAAACATGGTTCATCTGTATAGTACACTTAGTCATAGGGTTACATGTTATGTATATGGGTAACATTGGTATCATCCACTAATGAGGTTACTAGTATATGTTACCGAATACTGTATAGATATGAATATGGTAAGATGGGTGCCCACATTGGTATAACTATCAGTAGTAGGCAAGTATCTTACATATCCATTTCATACCCCCTCATAGTGCCATAGACCTATATGTCAACCTATACACAGGGTACATGGTACCATACATGTATAGGTACCAGATACCTAGGACATCTGGTACCTATAATGATTACCCTAATCACTTAATATGTACTAATACTATATGCATAGGATGTTATAACTATGTTAGATCTATGGACTGTTATGGGAACCCTGGTATTGTGTCATAGGAGGTTATAACTATATATGGAGGGTATGTTATTTATCTTGTGGGCATAATGCAATATTATATAATCCACTAGGGCTTATTTGATGAGCAAGAGGTGCTATATTAATAGACAAGGCCATTTGACAGTTATGGGTACTAGTTGTAGGCCAATATCATATCGCCACCACTCTGGTGAGCATGGTATACCTACATATCTACCCCCTTAGTTTAACTAACACATAATTAACCATGTTACATATGTATACATTATATACATATAGCATTAATGGTATGGTAGTTTTACTAACCATGTTATATAGTACTAGTGGTTGTATACAATAACTATAACACCCATTGGATACAGTGACAGTAAACCAGTTACATACTATATATTGGGTATACATTAATATACTCATATTAGTAGGATCTATTAATGTATAAGTATTATATATATATAACCAAGGAATTGAGCGTGCAATTGAGGACTTATTCATTGGTTACATACAATTCAAAGTGACGTGAGAAAAGCAATTGATAAGGCCTATCCTATATAAGTCCTCAATGGTATGGGTACCCTACACTATATGGGTAGGGTTATAATACTATGCACATGAGTAAGGGCCCATACATACTTTGGGTCCATACCAAGGTATTTATGCCCTCCATTAAATAAGACCTATGTTGGTGTCCATACATGGCCTTGTGTACATGCAACTTGACCATGTACATGTATACATACTTATTTAACACATTTAACACTAAATGGCCTTGTCTATCGATATACAATGGCAATTAGGTCAGTCATGTTATGTGGTACATATCACTGACAAAGATATGTACACTGTATAGGTACTGACCATCCCTATGGGACTATATAGAAGATTATACATATGTAAATCATCTAGTATGTATTGCAAATGTTTTATTATGTAAATGATCATGTTCATAGTAGTCTATGGATATCAATTTAGTACTTTTGGATAGGTTATATTAGTACCCTATTCATGCACCTTGATGTGTATACCATTGTGTGACATATACCCTAATTATATCAACCTTCATATAATGGTACACCTAAAGTGATGATGTTATATCACCTTAGCATGGTTTACACTACATGTATCCATGGTTATAATACTATGCATATGAGTAACGGCATACCTTAGGTCCATACCAAGTTGTTTATGCCCTCCATTAAATAAGACCTATGTTGGTGTCCATAGATGGCCTTGTGTACATGCAACTTGACCATGTATAGTATAACAATGCTGTAGTGCCATAACAATTATGCCTCATATGATTATACCCATATAATCGGTACAATGTCATAACCTCATATGATAATACTATAATGTCCACCATGGGTACTATAGTTATTGCATGGTATGTCCAACTAAATAATAACTAATGTTACTATGTAGTATAGGGTTATAGCAACTATCCACGTGCATATTGTTTGGTAAGAATATGCAGTATATGGATATGCTATAACTATGTGACTATGTGGTACAATGTTATATGTGACCTAAATGTCATACATTGTTAATGGCATGGTTGGTATACCACTTGTGGCTACAATTAGGGTACATATTATTATACTGATGGCCACTAAAGATGTAATATATGGTTGGTTGATATGTAACAACCAAACTATGTCCACCTTAGTATGTGAAGGTACCTTGTATGTGGTTGGTACAATTCTATATTTGCTCATATAACATAATTATATCAGATAATGCATAAAGCTGCAGTTATGCTTATCTCCTATTTGTGTAGCACACATTGAATAGGATGAGACTATCTAGGGTCATATGTAACCTAATTATAGGTATTAATGTGGATTTATACGGTCACTTATAAATGTATTATAATGTGCCCATATATTATGTACCCAATTACATAAACTCTTTAATTAATATAACAGTTATATATATCTACCATTCCATTTAGTCATATCACTTGCAGTATACACACAAGGATGCCTGTGGTTACACATACTCATTCCATATATGGGTTGGTATTAATACCATGACATGAATGTACAACTTTGGATAGTAAGGGTACAATAGGGTGACTAACCATTGACCTCATAAATTGAGTGAGGTCAGTCACCCTATTGTACTCTTAATTTTATGTAATAGTCCACATGTCAATTAATGGATATACCCACGAATTTAAAAGCTTAGTTGTAAAGTACATGTATTCACTTTATGAGTGACTAAGATTGAGATACCAATTGGTAAACTATACATACCATATAACATGTATAAGTATTAAAGCTTATACACAATTTACATCCTAGTACATAAATGGGTACCATGTAACTAATTCCATGGTACAATATATTGGATATACTAGGTAATGATAGTGTTGGCTTAATAACCAAACCTAGACATCCTTACATATATATCACCAACACAACATGTATTGACTATAATGTGGTACTTATGTACCCTAAAATTAGATGCCCTTAATACAACTATAAATTGTATATAGGGGCCTAATGTATATTATGGTATAAGTCCCATTAAATTAGATGCCATTAATATAACTATAAATTGTATATAGGTGCCTAATGTATATTATGGTACTTATCATGTATACTTTACCACATACTATTAGTTGTATACATTCATACATATAATTACTTGCAACACAACCAGTAATGCATATGTACATACAAACAAGTGTAAATTAATGTGATATCATACTCTTATTTGTATTTCTATTAGTTAGGTATACAATAGAAATACCTAACTAATAGAAATACAAATAAGACTATTTATATGGACATAAATACTTTTATTTGTATACCTAACTACACCAACTAAGAAAGGCAATGTTATACACAGACATGTAGGATGGGAGTGATATCCATACAACTTCTATTTGTATGTTCACAAACATCTATGCATCCTAATATGGTATACAACCGCCCTACTAGTGTTATATACCATACTATTACCTCTGTTATATAGCTCATGTTGTACTACGTTAATAGTGGGTAGATTAAACCTTGGTGTGCTCATGTGTAATAAGGTTATACCATGGTATGATACTAGTATGTCCATATTACCAGCATTATATGATGGGTACATACTATATTATGTGGTATAACATAGATACCACATTAATATAATAACCAGGAACCTCATATGCTTTGGCATGTAAATCTACATGCTAGTATAAGGTAATGTTATGTATGTGTGGGAGGTATTGGTATCCACAATTGGCTAACACTGGCTAGGTATATAATTATACTGTCTTTAATAAACAATATATATCCACAATTGGCTAACACTAGCTAGGTATGTAATTATACTGTCTTTAATAAACAATAGTGCTTGTATTGTAATTATAGCCACTTACTAGGGCGATTTAGTACACAAGTGATATGTATGTCATGATGGTTTAGTTATGGAATGTTATTAGGTCATTGTAACTACCAGTATGATTAATGTGTTAATACATAGGCACGAACTATCATGATAAGGTGACTATAAAAACTACATTTCCATATTAGTGTGCACATAGTTGTCTATAAGAGATCGTAACTAACTATTTATATCCATACAATATTAATGTATAGTTGTACAGTGAATGTTGGTACCATTCATTGTACATGGCACCAACTATGCCAGTGTACGATTTTCTCACTTAATACTTAATCACTCAGTTATCTCTATATAGTTCATGTTTAAAAGCCATTCGAACAGTTAGTATGCATTTAGGAACACGACATGGTCATGATATCATATTATATCTGGAGCATAATGTGATATTACCATTTATGGGACATAAATAGGCTTATGTGGGATAACATATGGGGTATACATTAATACATGTGCAATCATAATGCAGTACCTGATACCATTACTTTGGAATTTGACATATATACCAAGCATGTATAACATATTTTATCTAGTCTGGTCATTAGTATATGTTTGGTATACCATGTGGTGACTACAATTGGATATATCTATATAATATAACTAATGTCACATCTATATATGTATATAAAACCAACTCTGCACAATAATTATAACCCATGGGTTAGACATAACTATAAGTGGGTGTTATCATAAAGTTTATGATATTCATGCACAGTCCATATGCTCACCATAGACTAGCACTAGGTGAAGATGTACTTATTGTATGTATGTCACATAAGTATAAATATATATGCATTACATTTAATATGGCCCATGCACAGTCCTTAGTTAGCTTCATGTATGGGATTACAGATATTAGGTGCACCCTCTTTTGTAACACCCCATTACCATAAATTATATACCGGAACACCCAGTAGATATTATAGTATATAATCTATAATAATGGTGTATTAACTATCTCCCCTTCACTTTATAATATGGCAACATATCTAACTTAGTCATGGCATCAACTACTACACATAAATGTTACCAGATTTTAAAATCAAATACCAAACTGAAATCCTCATTTCATTTCATAAAATCAAACTTTTTACATTGTAGCTTTTAAACATCCATACATGTACATCATCATATCCTAATACAGAATATGCTACATGAAAGAGGAAATTACACAAAAAGTCAATCTAAAGTCTTTAGTCTCAGCTGACCAACCTTTGAGTCATTTCTTCTTCACAAAAGTACAAGAATTATGCTTCTTGTAATCTCTCAATCGCTAATGTCCTCTCTCAGCCCTTGGTACTGCTGTCGCCTGCAACCAAATTCAAAAGAAATCACTTCTGTTAATACAATTTAATGTAGTAGTAGTAAGTCTATATCGTTCCCACGAGGAATTTTTAACGGTAAAGGTTAGCGAGTTTAAAACTAAAACAAATTAACGAAATGGGGGTAATTTAAATTGCGAGTTACACAGATTTAAATGGAATACAAAATTGAAAAATAACAAAAAACAAAACAATGATAATTCGACAATCAATAAAAATGAATCTTGGCTTTCGGTCTCCTTCATTATTGAACTTGCGTTGATCATCGACACTAAAAATAACCAATTTATCATTTAAGCATTTGTCATAGTAAATTTCTTTACCTATTTTCTCTTATGTTTAGTTAACCAAAACATTTATTTGAATTAACCCTTATTAATCAATAACCTGGACACAATATTAGATTTAATTAATTAATAGCTTTACGAATCAAGAAAATCGACGAACTAGACAACATACATACGATGTATATTTAGCCTAGACAATTATTTTTCCTAGAATCATGTCCCTAACGTAATAGACAAAAATCCTAGTCGCTACTTTTGATTAAATGAATTGAACGTCAACCTGTTTAATTTAGTGATTGATTGAATAAAATCACAAACTAGTTACATACCTAGCTGTAAAATCAAACAACCAAATAATAACCTAGAAAAATAATTAATACTTGACTAATAAATTGATTGAAATAAAGAACAAAAGTCTCACAACATTTAAAGTTCAATAACTAGGATTCCATAAACCAAGAAATAAAAGTTTAGTTATCCAACATCATAATTTTTCCTAACTATTTAAGACTGTCACAAACGTTATTATGGCTTTATTTCTATTTGGAACCGTCACGAACGCTGCTCTTCTTTTCTTTTCACGCTACTCCTCTTCTCGCTGCCGTAAGCCCTCTATTCTCCTCTCTTCGTTACTGTAGCTTTGATGGGACAATTAAACCTTTTTAACCACTCTCTCGCAAACTCTCTTCTTCCACCCTCACTTATGCCGCCCCCTCACTATTGCTTGATGTGACGAATAAAAGCCCCTCTCTTGTTTATGATCCACACCTCTATTTATTTCACTCTCACTTCTGCCCTAGTATTCACACCTCTGTGGTTTTAACTAGTGGCCAAACGTCTGCGTTTTGGCCTTATTTCTGCTCCTTACACTCTTGCAAGACTATTCATTGATGTGACAATTTAATCTTTGGTCCAATGTTATTGTTCACGCCCTTTTAAACCCTCACTTCTCTGTTTTTGCTTTTTCACTCCTGTGCTGTGTCGTTTGCTTTATACTTCCAACCTACTGCGTTTCATGCTTCTGGTTGTTGCATGAGGCCATGTCTAATTAGGTTCAACACCTAGTTCAGTTCTTTTTATCCCAAAATCATCGCAGTTCTTTCTATTTAGTTCCAAAATACACCTTGACATAAAACAAGATTAATTCTCATTAAGTATAACTTCAAACCTCAAGAACAAAGAAAATTAACGCACAAAAAGATAGAAAATGAAGACACTAACAAATTCCTCCACACTTAAACTTTTGCTCTCCCTCGAGCAAAGTAAACATGACTATTAAATTCTATCAATTTGTTTTCAAAGAAACTAAGCGTATGCAATAATTCAAACTTTGGCCAATCGAATGTCAAGCTACTACACATATTATAATTAGTTTTCAGCAGTGCACATAAACAAACTCAACTTATGAAACTATCATTCAAAGATAAGCATAAACTCATAATGGATTTTTCTCACGAGATTCACTCATTTAACTCAAGTATTTAGAGGTTGTGTTTTGCTCAAAACTCCCTATAAGAAATCACACCACCATAGACTTGCAAATACGCCAGTTCTCTTTTACAGTGATTACATGCTAAAATAGATCAAAAAGGCTTTATTTGATGTTGTAATGGGACTAAGGTTAAGGTAAGTCAAAAGGATTTTGAGGGGTTCTTCACAAGTAGTCATAAAGCACTAAATATACAAAGGGACAACAAAATGTATTTCTAAGAATTGCATGTAAATAACTAACTACTCAAAATTGCCCTCTCTTTGTTTTTCCTCCCTTTTGGATGTTATGATCGCACACTCCATAAAAACCTATGTATTATCCTTTTTTATATTACGAAATAAGTTTTTTTACGCTATACACAATCACTTAAACGATGGTGTAAGTGGTAGTGTATTTTCAGCATCGCCTCACTAGCAATTTTACCAGGTTGTTATCATCTCTCCTTATTTTGAACACCCACTTATTCTTCAATACCTTTTTTCCTTTTAGAAGCTTTACAAGCTTGTATGCATTATTCTTCTTTAAAAAATCCATCTCTTCTTTTATAGTTGTAAGCTAAAGATCTTTTTCTTCACAAGATGCAATCTTTTGCACATTCGCAAGCTTCTCCTAGAAATAAGTAATAGTTATTCAAAACTTGGATAACTTATAGAAAACCTTTTCTCTTTTGCCAACCTTTAAAGTTGTATTTCATCAGCTATTGGAAACAATTGCTCCTATGCTCATTATCTTCGATGGATTCTTTCAATATTGTTTGGAGGTGGTTCATGTAGCTTATCATTATCAGATTGTATATTATCAATACCAACGTGTGTTTAGTCATACACTTCATCTTCTTCATCTATAGATTACTCAATAGTCGAAAAAATTTATAAAGTGCTAACAACACCATATGATGAGCTGCAGTGTGATGACTTATCTCCTCTCAGAAGATCAACACCTCTCTCGTGCTCTTGGAACACCACGTCCTTACTCCTGACCACCTTTTGCTTCTTTAGGTTATAAGTTTGAAGCCAAATTGATTACCACCATATCCAATAAAGATGCAAGGTATTAACTTTAAGTCAAGCTTCTTTCTCTGATCCTTGGGTATGTGTCTGAATACCTTGTAGCAAAAAACTGTCAAATGATGATATGTGGGGTCCTTTTAGTCCACGCTCTCTCGTGAATGTCAAAATTCAATAGAACTGAGGTTGCTTGATTTATTAGGTAGACTGTAATTCAGACTGCTTGTCCCAAAAATGTCTTTGGCAACATAGACATTCTAAGCATGCAATGAATCATCTCCATAATGGTTTTGTTCATCCTCTTAGCAACCTCATTATGTTATGGAGTCTTTGGTTCGGTTTTCTCATGTCTAACGTCATGCAATGTACAGTATTCTTCAAATACCTTGAAAGTATATTCTCCTCTATTGTTTTATTCGTAGGTACTTCATCTTCCCTTTCTACCATAACATGAAACTTATAGAAAGCTTCACTAAACTCAATAAGGATTCACAAACAAGTTGACCTCTCACCCCACAACAACAAATTGTCTCACAAAATTTCAGAATTGAAACCAAAATTGATATTATGACCAACTAACACTCAAACTAATCCCAAAAACAGTCAAACAAGGATAAGAACACAACATTATTTGCCTTCTCTATATTTTTTCTCACTTTTTGACGTTGTGACCTCACTCTCCACAAAAACTTAAATAATTTTCTCTTAAGTTTTTTTGCACAGTACACGGTCGCTTACACAGCCATGGCAGTAATCATATATCTTTAACGCCGCTCCACTTGCAGTTGTATACTGTTAAAGAGAGTTACATGGTCATGTAACGTGTGAAGGAATGTGTAAAGATTGAAGACATACATGGCCGTGTATCTTCACACGAGTGTGTAGACGATTGTGTATGTATTCAATCTTCACATGTTCCTTCACATGTTATAGAGACTTATACGGTTGATCGACAGAACCGTGTAAGTCAAGACATGGGTATATATCACTCTACAAGGTCGTGCATCTCCCTAAAAGAAAATTTTTCCATCTTGTCTTCACTTATTTGTAATTCTCACGAACTATAAAGACATCTACGATCATCGAAAGTCTCAAAATAAGGTTAGACATACAAAATTATTAAAGTGTCATGAAGACTTTGTTCCACACTCTTTTTTTTTTGGTTATATAAAAAGAGATGCATTAAAATTAAAAAATCGTTATTACGATCTGGTGTGTGATTTAAAATGCTTAAAATTTTCATTTACCTTATAGATGGGGATTTTTAGCATTATATACTTAAGATTTTAATGTACATACTTAGCATCGTACTTAAAAACTCAATTTATATAATGCACCAACACTTTAAAAGTGATTGTTTGTTAGAATTATTTTAGTAGAGATATTTTAAAAATTGACGATTTAGTTAACCATTCAAAGAAGCAAAAGGTTCTGTTTTATTCACATATATCCGAGGAATTAAATATTTTCCATTCAAAGAAGAAAAAGGTTTAATTCCTCGGATATATGTGAATAGAACAGAACCTTGGCTAACTAATATTTTTAAGGAATTTGACCAATTCGATGCAAGTTCTACCAAATTCTACTTATTGTATATGTGTTCCAAGTAAACACACTTAAAGATCTTGTTTTGATGAGGCTTAAAATAAGAGAGACCAGAGAAGGGTATAATGTTAATAGAAGGTTATTATTAATTCAAATTAAATAATTCAACTTAGTAGTCCTTTTAAAATTGAACATATGACATAAGCGTCAAGTTCTGTATATGTCATGCATTTTGAAGACCTCTTGGAGCATGATAGTTATTCATTTAATTACAATAATAGACCGTATATTATCAAGTGATAATTTATTATTAAAAATGACAAAATTAATGAAAAATAATAATATAAAATATTATATGTTATGAAAATAATATATAATATTATTTAAAAATAT
The DNA here is from genome assembly GCA_027478495.1 of Erythroxylum alaternifolium. Taxonomy (NCBI): domain Eukaryota; kingdom Viridiplantae; phylum Streptophyta; class Magnoliopsida; order Malpighiales; family Erythroxylaceae; genus Erythroxylum; species Erythroxylum alaternifolium. The sequence continues at coordinate 63,324,481 of JANIIA010000191.1, forward strand.
TGGTTTTGGTTGTTATAAAAAAATGAAAATAAGAATATAAAATATTAACTACATATAGCTAGGACATAATAAGATACAACAACAACAACCACCCAGTGAGATCAAGAAATGTAGAGAGCCTTACCATATATAAATACTAAATTTTCTCATTATTGTCGCTTATTCTTACTTTATAAGTTCATTCAAAGAAGAAAAATAACATATTCATATATGTCTGATCGAATATAAGTATTTTCCACGAAATCATTTTTAAAAAATTTGACCAAGTTCGTGCATGTATATAATACATATTCTTCTGCCAAATTGTAGTTATTTTATTTTGAAGCAGAGACGTTCAAGGGTGACGTATATTTTTTGGTGAAGCTTAAATTAGGAGAGAAGGGTAAAATGTCAGCAGAAGGTTATTATTAAATTTTGGACATATCAGTGGCAAGTTCAATACATGTAATGCATTTTGGACATATATTACATTTTATTATTGATACAAATAATAAAATGTAATAATAATAACATTAATACTAAGTAAAACATTAATACTAATAATAATAATAATAAATGATACAAATAATAAATTTAATAATAATCACATTATTAATAAGTAGGTAATTAAAATTACACTAATAATATTAATAAATTTCATAAGATTAATCAAATTAATTACATTGATACTTATTATTAATAATTAATACTTACCAATAATATTACTAATTATATTAATACTTATTATTAATAATTAATAACAATATTGATAAATACAATCAATTCACACTTAAATGTTAAATTCGATAAATTCAAACTTCAAATTAAGCATTTTATTGATGGTGTAGCATTCAAATTCACACAACAATTACAAACATTTCAAACATCATAAAAGGCATTTTATCGAACACCTCATAGGCAATAAGTATAATCTCAATCTAACCACAAATCAATTGCATTTTTCAATTATTTACCAACAATAACACATATAAACAATAAATAAATCAATAATTACATAAAAAATTGCAAACAACAAAAATAATCAAGCAATACTAAAAACATGGTTTTTTTGAGAAATAACACATCCATTAGAGAGCTTACCTCAAACGATGCACGATGAGTAAGAAAACAGTCAAAAAACGGTCAGAAAATGCAAGAGAGGGTGTCAGAAAATAGAGGGCGATCGCGAGCAGAAAGGGGGGTGCGGGAGCGCGCTGCTGCAGTCGATTACCGTTTGTTTTTGCCACGGAACATATAAGTCTGTCAATAAATTTGATGAAACGCACGCTACGTGTTATTGTTAAAACCGATGAATCACTGATGGAATATATAATCCATCGGTAATTTAGGTTTACCTCATCGTCTTTAAATGGACGACGAAGCAAATTATCGACAAATATCGACAGAATATATATGCCATCGGATTTGAATTTCCAAATTACATGACCGCCTCGATTACCTCTCTTTTAATGATGGACAAACATCAGTCCGTCGGTATTTAAGTTTCCCAACTGTTGAATTATCGACGGCAGACCAATTCCGTCAATAAAGTTAATTAACAGATATCGACGGAACGCATTACGTCGGTAATTATGCGATGCTAATTAATTGAGGAGTAATTCCCGCAATTATTACCGACAGTGATTTCTTATCTGTCGATAAAGTTCCAACGGAATAATTCCATCGGTATATATCCAGAGAAATTACATTGTAGGAACAATAAACAATGTTCTTTATATATAGCGATAGAATAGTATATCCGTCGGTACGGTGTCGGAATAAATTGAGGGAATGGTTCCCACAATTTATTCCGACGTCGTACCGATGGATATACTATTTCGTCGCTATATACAAACTGTATTGTTTATTTACCGACGGACAGTAAGTTTCCGTCGGTAAATAACGTCAGTTTTTTGTCTGTCAGAAAATTTCCGACGCTATTCCATAATTTTCTTGTAGTGTTAAGAATGGTAACTTATGTGATTAATTTTTCACTTCCTCATTCTTTTAATGGTGATGTCTTAGAAAAGTTTTTTTTGATAAGGATGTATCTTATTATTGATTAAGTACATTTAACTATAAAGCTTTTATCTATTTCTAGTAGATGAGAGGTCTATATTATATGCAAAGACATAACAATACATTTTCCTTAGTTATAATCAAGATGAGTTTGGGTACAAGTTTTATGATCTAGTTAAAAAGAAACATGTTAGAAGTCATTATGCGATATCCATAAAGGACCAAAACATTGATGATGTTATAAAGGAAAAGGAAATGGAAGACAACTATGATTTGGTTTCTTATGATCCAGTTCCTTTATCAAATGCACATGACCTAGATAAGGATAATTCTTAGGATGAACAAGTTCATAAAAATTATGGTGATCAATAAGATGTTGATAACACTAATATTCGTCTTATTCAAGTTCTCACAAATGAGTTTGTTGATGATTAATAAGATGTGTCTATAACTATATAAGAGGTTCCACTAGGGAGATCTAACAAATATCATTAATCCTCCACTATAAACTTTTTAAATGAGTAATTGTTTTTAATATGTAGGGGATAACTACATTGAAGTTATAAAGGATGAGATGAAATCTTTGCAAAAACAACCATGCATTTGAGTTGCTATAGTTACCAAAACACAAAAAAGCTTTCATAACTTAATGAGTTTACAAGGTGAAGTAAAAAGAAAATTCTTCATTTCCATGTTTCAAATTCAGATTGGTTATTAATGGTTAGAGTCAAATAAAAGAATTGATTTTTAGGAAATCTTCTCTCTAATTATGAAATTTCTTTAATATGAGTTATATTAGGTCTAGATGTTAGTCTTGACTTAGAGATTAAGGAGAAGAATGTGCAGACTATTTTTCTTCATTATGATTTAGAGGAGAAATTTTTCATAGAGCAACTAAAAGGTTTTAAAGTGAAAGGAATCAAGGTTTATATTTGCAAATTGAAGAAAAATTTTGTGATTTGAAACAAGCGTTGAGGTAATGGTATAAAAAATTTCAATATTGATTGACTTTAACTGAGTTAGTCAATCATTAAATAACTACAAATACACAGTGTAGTTGTAGCTAGTACCAGCAAATACAAGTCTATCCTACGAAAACGATGATTACTAGTAGTTACCATTATCCTCTTATTTAGCCTACAAATTTGATTTTTTTTATTTAAAGAAAATAAAACTTAACAAATAAGATAAATTGCAAAGAAAGAATAGAGAAATAAGAAATTACTTAGAAAAATATTGATATCATGACTTAGTATTTAGGTTTAAATCCCCTAAAAACTCTTAATTGATTGATCTTTTAATATGTAATTGTTTTATTAATTTATTAGGTCGTGGAGATTCCTATGGTATGCTAATAGCTCTCTCGAGTCTAATAACAACTAATCCTATGGTTTTCAACCGAATTACTCAATTTAAAATTTACAAGATTTTTTTATTAATTTGTGAATCCCTTTATTAGGATAACCCTAATTTGAAGGATTTACATCAACTTATCTAAGTTTGTAATTAACTCCTCCCAATTATGGTGGATCTATTTAGACAAAGATTTCTCAATCTTTGTGTTATGAAATTAGATTATGATCTAATATTCTGGATCTATTAGAACATATATCAAACAAGTAATCGAATTATAATATATCAATCAAACCAATTGCATTAATAAAAGAACCAAAACATGTTAAAGCATAAACATAGGATTCATATAACCTAGACACTAAAGGAATTTAGTTACATATGATGGAAAATGAAATCAAACAATAACAAAAAGAAAAAATAGAAAATAAAGGTTCATAATTCTAAATCTCCCTTTTTTATCTAATAGAATATTTTTGCATGTAGAGGCTTGACCTTGTGTTTTCTTAGATCTGTCAATGTATTCTTTGTGTTTTTCCACTTCTCTGGATCAAAATCTCCTCTTGAGTCACTTCTAAGAGTTTTAGAACACCTCTATCTATAAATCACCATTTTTTCCTTAAAAAAAATGCCTTTTATAGTAAATGTTAGGTTTTGTGAGATGCACGGTTTTGATGCCTAGATCTCTAGAATTTGGTAATTTGTACAGCCTTAGAGAAAGTATATAGAATGATGCACAGTTGTGTATCACTTCTATGCTCGGAATCTTCATTTTATACCACATTTTCATCTAAATTCTTTTCCTTTAAGTCTATAATGGCAATTATGCTCTGTAAACATACTTGAAGAAAATTAAGCACCAAATAGTATAAAATATAAAGCAAAAATACAACAAATATGAGGTATAAATATGGTTAATTACGTATCTAGCAAACATCTCCATACTTAATCTTTTTCTTGTCCTCAAGCAAACCATAATCAAAATTATAAATCTTATAACATCAATCCCTCACTAATCTTGATATGTTCATTTATACTATACATCATCATATCCTATTGAATCAAATTAACATACAATTAGAGTCATCCTATTGAATCAAATTAACATACAATTAGAGTCAACCTATCTAAATTAACTTTCTAAGTCAATACTAATGCTAATAAAATCATAATCTCATTGAAATCAAAAGCATTAATCTTTACACCCTCACTAAGCTTTCAATCAATATACTAAAGTATTTAGGGTGAAAAGTATCAAACTCTCAAACAATGTATATTAAAACTCTTACCATAGGCTTGCATTAATGTCACATCTCTAACACTTGTGTATAAACTAGAAACAAAAATTAAAAGGTCTTTATAAGGTTGTAGTAGGGCTTAGGTATGGTATGGTTGGGATAAGAAAAGTGTTAAATTGAAGGAAATGTACTAAAGGAAAATTACAAGACTTGTTTATAAAACACACAAGTCCTTTTGTTGCAACTTTATTAGTACTATATACTAATTCACAATTTTTTCCTTATGCTTGTTCTTTTTTTTCCAACCAATTTCGAGCATTCAACATGTACCATACTTAACAAAATAATGAACCTTTCAAAAATTTCAAGTTTCAAACAAGTAAATAATGTAAATAACATATAAGGTTCAAAACAATAAAAAGGTCTTCAAAGAAAAAATAAGGCAAAGGTTAATATGTGGGTAGAATACATGAAAAAGGCTAAGGCTCAACATGGTTATTCCTAAAGGATAAATTATAAGAATGGTAGTAATCAAGGAAATAGGTTGAAACATATTGTTAGATCTAAGTGCCTTTATAATATCAATACTTCTAATTTAACAAATATGGTCTCAAAAGCAAGTTTTATAATTATTCTACTACATAAGATAGCATATTTAAAAGAATCATAAGAGCTTAAAATTTTGAAATTTTGCTCTTAAGTTCAAAAGAATATAAAAAAATATGGGTATTATATTTGTAAATAATATGCAATTTTCATTCAATTTGACAATTTCAATGGATAATAAAATTATGGCTTATAAAAGTAATTTTGTTCTAACTATCATCCTTTTACATACCAAATTAATCAATATTCAAGAATGAAATAAAGTATTTATGGACAGATTTCAACTAAGTCAAGATCACATAATTTTATAACCAAGATAATACTAAATGTAAAGAAATCATTAAAATTCATTAAAACCTTCCCCATACTTAAAGTTGTACATTATCCCCAATGTACATAACATATATAATAAGGGAAAAAGTTTAATGGTACTTTCCTAAATATTAAAATTTTGTTCTGATTTTTTATTCATTCAATAGTAAACTACATCCTTGCAAAATATAAAAGAAAAGGATTAAAAGAAATGAAAGAAATAAAATAGCAAATAATTAAGAAATAAAAAATAAATCCTAATTCTTGAGTTGCCTAAAAAAAAAAGCGATTTGGTTAATTTCTTTCACTCTACATAGCTTTTATAATCAAGGTGGCTTGGTTAAATTGATAGTTTCATTATTATTATCAAGCTCACCTCTAAGGTATAACTTCACTCAATGGCTATTAACTTTAAAAGTACCCTTGTGTGGACGACTCACTTTGATTACGTTGTACTGAAATACTTTCTCCACAATGAATGGCCTAGACCATCTTGATTTAAACTTACCATGAAATAATCTTAGGCGGGAGTTATATACGAGGACTTGATCTCCCTCCTTAAATTCTTGTGATTGCTTAATCATATGATCATGATAACTTTGTGCTCTTTCCTTATGCTTTACATTTATTTTGTTTTGTGCAAAAATTACCGTTCTTTAGTATAGCCAATACTAAGTTTTAGTGAACTACATTTTCTAGACATAAATTAGGGTTAAGAAAAGCTCTTTAAAATAATAAGAAAGTATGTACATTAGATGATTTTGTTATAATCTCTATTAAGGATTTGGTGATAAAGTTTTAAAGATAATACAATATGATATAGATAAAAAATGTAATGACATTTAAATTGAATAAAATATCATAAAATTTAATGGTAACATGTAATATAGATGTTAACAACATGATAGCATAATAAAAATAGTCGCAAAAAGTAGAACTAAAAAGTATATTACCTTAATACAATTGTTCCACTCAATTTAGCCCATTAAAAGCAAAAATAAGGACTATTTTTAAGGCATTTGCTATAATATGATAATAGTTATCATTATAAGAAAATAAATGTATCACTTTTTTTTACCAATACCTAATATGATAAGGATTGTATGTATTTCTAATTTATACTTTTGAGTATTTGATACTTAATTTAGATTTAATATTAGTGATAACCAATCCTAAAGTGCCAATCATTTTATGTTTTTTAAATCCAATGCCTAAGCTTTTAAAATTTTCAATCAAGTGAGTAACTTTTTAAATCCTTAACAATTTAGTTCAAATATTAGTTTCGTCAGTAATTTGTTGATTTGGCTCACTAAATCTTTGTTGTTCATGGTGTGTAGGTGTCCACTTAAAAAGATTCTCTTTACTTCAATCTAACCACGATCGTTATTTTTCCAAGTGAACATCTACATGTAGTAAATAGCAAAAATTTTGTAGTCAAATTAACAAATTACTAATGAAACTAAAATGTTGAACTAAATTATTAAAAGGTTAGTCACTTAATTGAAAAAAATGGGCACTAAATTGAAAAAATATCTTAAAAAGGTTGGTCCTTATAGGATTGGTTATCCCTTCATATTACAATAATATTCAAGATATAATGAGAAATATATTGTCTAGTAAAAGTAGTTGATCTAAGTTTATACAAATAGTTTGCATGTGTTAGATTAAGGAGACTTATGCTTAACATAAGTGGCAAGAATACAAATCTAAATAATTGAGACCATCCTTTTATGCCATATTAGCTAAATCAACATAATAAGAATCATAATGTTGCATACAAAAATATGTATATCCTTTAATTATGAATCATATGAAACTTGTGAAATTTGTTGAGGTTAAAGTATGACTAAATCAACCTTTAATGAAAGAACAATTATGGTATCAAATTGTTAAATCTTATACATATGATCTTGGATATAACAACAATTTATAAAGGGTAAAATCTCTATTAAATAAAATATTAAATTAAAACTTTAAAAAGCTCAAAGTATTTAAATCAAAGTAGAAGTTAGGCATTGAGAATACTAAATGTTAAGCAACCATTTCACCACAATAGCTTAAGCTGTTATGTGAAGCCAACTTAATTGGTTTTATATATTCACTAACACACCTCCTAAGTGAAAGCTCTTTAGGCTTGAAACTTGGGCAGGCTCACTCTACCTTATGCTGAATAATAGGTAGGTGGTAGGATTTGAACTCACGACCACTTGGTCACAGAGGCTCTGATACCATGTTAAGAGACCATTTCACCACAATAGCTTAAGTTGTTATGTGAGGCCAACTTAATTGGTTTTATATATTCACTAACACTAAAGTTAGGCAATGAGAATATTAAATCACTTTGATGAGATTGATATGGAAAGTTATAAAATTTCCCTGCTATCTATGGGGACTAAGATTCTCTGGTGAATACTTTCACATATAAATTCCTTAATTATATGGTTTTAAGTAAGTTATCTGATATAATATTTATTTCTTTTGTAGTTATACCTAATGTAACAACTTGCATTTGATAGTTCTAACTAAATCAATTAACAAGATTCCACATTAGAAGTAGAACGGTAAGACTTTAAAAATTTCATGGTTATGTTAGGAAATTAGGTTAGGATCCAATCCTGACCGCAGCAAAATAATTCCAACATTTTTATGTAATATTTGATTCCTCGAAAACCAAGATCTCGTAATTCTATAAAATGATTAACATAAATCATAACGAAGCGGAAACTTAATTCGATTCTTATTGTGAAGCTTCATCTTTTCTTGTCATATCCCTTGAACTGTTTCTAAAGCTGATCTGTCTTAACTACCGTAGCTGCACAAATATCCAACCTTTAACGTTATTCACATAATGAGTTGAGAGAACTCTGTAACTCATACAGAGAGAGTTAAGTAAGAAGTGCTAGCTTCATTAAAGCCTAAGCCTATTTATAATAGGTTTTGGACATTTTAGTAATTTAATTGAAATTAAATTCTAATATTAATTAAATATCAATTATGCGCAAATTAAATTCAATATCTCATATTGATCCTTATTTATTAAATATGTTATATTTAATCATAAAGTTTCTCAAACTTTACAATCAAGTCCAACTTGGTTAAAATAACTTTGCTCTCTTCAATCCGTTCTATACGTGAGACCTATTAGGTTCCTAAATATGTCGGCAATGATTACAAATTATAATTCTAATTTATAATTAGAATTACATCAATTAAAACTCTTTTTAATTTATATTTAATTCTCCAATTAAATAATTTATAATCATAGATTAAAAATGTCATCTAGTAACACGTCATGACCACTCAAATATTTAGAAATGTCAAAGTAGTTTTGATTAACCTTTTCGTGCATGATTTTTTTTGTATAATTCAATAATTTCATCAACCAATGTTTCGATTATATATAGAGCATATAATTAATGTCTACTATATTCTTAGTCCAATCATATTAGTTCTCACTGTTAGATATCAATTCAATTAATGACATTTGTAAACTATTTACAAAATTTCATTCCACCTTGTCCAAGGATTTCTTGAATCAATATTAATCGAGAACAACGAAGCATTATTTCTAATTACTTTAGGGTGATAAGTCATATCTTAATCACTCAAATACCTCCATATAGTTCATTCTACGTCTAGTAACTACCAATTAAATGACCTATAATTAAATAGATCATAAGTAGTATCAAAATATTGCTATCCCTATACAAGATAAATTTGGTGACCTCAAATCACAAGATCACTTATACAATCATCACAATGAAAATTTCACAGACATACAAGTAATATTTCAAATGGATTTCTCACATCCAATCTGTTCAATGAACTTGTTCTCTAATTAGCACTCATATGTTTGTTTAAGTATCTCTATACTTTAGCCTATGAGATCGATTACTTCGTTCATAAGGAAAAACGTCACAAGTGCTTTTATGTATGTGGTGACTTTTGTATATGTAATAATTTTATGCTTGAGTAAATTTCTTTTATCTATATGCATGGATAATGAATTGAATATTTCTATTATTCTTGATATTGAATTATATTTTGCGCATTAATTAATAGTGACCTAACCATTATCGTGATATGGACAATTACTTATGTGATTAGTCTTATTATTACTATCTAATAGGATAAATGTTTTATCATCATCAAAAAGGGAGAGGTTGTTGAACAAAGGAAGGTTCTCATCAATGTTTTCATGATAACAAAATATAAATTTACTAAGGAGTTTGTTATCTTGATGAGAAGCTTTATAAGCAAAAGATGATATCATGCATAATTCGAGAAGATACTTCGTGAAGATGATAAAAGAGAAGATGATATTGATTGTTTTATTTTGTTCAATTTTAGCATTTTAGGAGTTTTTTTTATTTTTTTGGACTTTCAAAATTATACGTTGCTTTTATGAAATTGATTATTGGATATTGTATTTATGCTTATATTTTTTTTCAATTCCAAGCACCAATTTTCTCAAAACCTGCTATTGTTTGCTTTTCTTGAATTTTTTAAACTTATGCCTAATATTGAAATTGGATATTTTTAAAATTTCATATAATTAGGGATGTTTCTATCAAAATTGACATGTTTGACCTTTAAATGTCTAATAGCACTCTTTATTTAGAAAGTTTATCAATTTTGATTAAATTTGTTTTAATCTTTTAAGTAATTTAGCTTGATGCATAAAACTTTATATTTTACATTCTTATATAAATGATTTCTTTTTTATGATTCGAAAAAGGCCAGATAAAGATTGGTAACATTAGCTTTAGGGGGAGTGATGGAATTTTGGGAGACTGACTTTTGTATATATGGTGACATTGGTATATATATGTATAATATTTTTATGCTTGAGTAAATTTCTTTTATCTATATGCATGGATAATTAATTGAATATCTCTTTTATTATTGATATTGAATTATATTTGATGCATTAATTAAGGGTGAGCTAATCATTATCTTGATATGGACAATTACTTGTGTGCTTAATCTTATTATTGCTATCTAAAACTATAAATGTTTTACCATCATCAAAAAGGGAGATGTTGTTGAACCAAGGAAGGTTCTAATTAATGATTTAATGATAAAAAATATAAATCTACTAATGATTTTGTTATCTTGATGAGAAGCTTTATGAAAAAAAAGATGATATCATGTATAATTCATGAACATACTTCGTGAAGATGATAAAAGGGAAGACGAAGTTTCAAACTTACAAAGTGTAGATCAAGTTAAGAACAAAAGAATATTAAGGCACATTAAAGTCATTTTATATTTTGTAATATTATTTGTAATTTCCCTTTGTTAGTTTGGTAATCTTAAAGTTTAACCATGTATAAACATTTGATATCATTTTCCTTACATAAGTCTCTTCACTCATCAATAGATATAAAATCTCTATTTTAATTGAAAAGTCTACTAATCTTTTAAACATTCTTTAATGGATGCTTTGAATGTCAGTTTAATTATAGCTACATTAAATAAATCAAGTTTAAGTATTTAAAGCTGTTAAATATATGTTTTTTTTTGGAAAATTGATCAACCAATATAGGTTAGTGGTCAACTAATGCAAAAGTGTAATAAGTGAGTTTACTGACATATTGATCACCCAATATAATGTTGTGGTCAACCAATGTCTCTCTAAAACACATTGGTCAACCAATATGCATGAGTGGTCAACTAATGTCTCAAATGGTAGAAAATTATAATGATCAACTAATATGCTAGATTAGTTGGCCAATACTTTGCAACTAGTCAATGTAACAGCTGGTTTTGAACTTTAATAGCCAGTAGGAGTCTCGAAACCTTATAAATATATGTTTTCTCATTAGTTATTACATTAAGAAGCATTTGAATATCATTACCTCATATTTTTCTAAGTGAGCCTCTTTTAAGTTATCAAAGTGATAAAGTAAGATATATTGAATTGTAAGCTTTGGTTAGGTATTATACTATTATACTTATAGGTGCCTTAAGTGACATTGAGATCCTCTTCACTATAAAGAAAGAATGTAAAAAGAGTTCTTCTTTGCCGAAAAAAGATTACAATAAGGTTGTTTTTTGCCTTAACAGGAGAATAACAGTGGAATTTCAAGAAGTGTCTAGGGAGTGAATCTAGGCAAGGTTTCTTCATTAAACTACTAAATTAGTTTATATTTTCTCTTCCCTTACTCTTTTACTTTATTAACTTAAATGCATTATTGCAATTTATTCTTTTATTTCATACTTTCATCCTTTATAAATTGTAAGCATCAACATTTTGAATTAGTATCTTTTCGTTAAATTTTGTAAACACCCAATCATATAATAACTAAGAAAAATGAAAACTTCAAGTATACATATAAAAAGAAATAATGTTTGCTCTAGACAAATAAAGAATAAAAATATAAATATAAATGTGAATATGTTGAACTCATATGACTCACTAATTTCTTAAAGCACTTAACATCTGATACCAATATGATGATATGTGATAAAAGAATAGAGTAGAAATTAATGTGAATCGTATTAACTATGATACCCTTTTATAGAATTTAAGTTTAATGGAAAATCACAAAAAATATATGTCAGGACATAACTAATCGATTGTTATTATAGTCATGAGTAAAATAAATGAACTATTTCTTAATATTATTCATCTATTCTACATTTGTTAAGGTACACATAAGTACAACGATTTGATTGCATTATTGGAGATTGATAATAAGAACTTAAACGTGATTATTATTACTTCAGTCTTCATAAGAGAAAAAACTTGAAACTTATGTATAAAGTGAATCAAAAATACTATGAGATACCTTATTGGAAATGAAGAGAAGAGAGGTGCAACAAAGAGGAACTCAATCTAAAATAGATAAGACCCAGAAATGGAGTAGTCGTGTGTTATTAACCTTAAATTGTTGGGAATTTAGGGTACAATTTAGAGTTTCAAAAATTTTTAGATCCATGCAGCCACATGGCTAATTTAGAGTTTACAATTTACTTCAAAGAGACCAATTTAGCATGACTGATGGAACACAACAAAAATTTAGAGTTTCGTCCGTTTGAGAGTCAAATTATGTTGTTAGTCTTTTTGAACACTAACAAAAATAGAGTTTAACTTAAATTTTAATGAAAACATTAAGAAACTTAAAAAATCTAATCTTCATCTTATAACAAGTATGGGAGGACTATTACCCTACTTAGCTTATGCACATAGTTATAAATGATTTTAATACTTGTATCTCACTAGTTATTTTTATTAAAAAAATTATATTATTATGACAGAGTTGAATATCTTCATTATTAAAACTGAACAATTAAATTATTATGTTTGGATAGTTATATCACTTTTATTTTGATAATTTCTTTAAAAATTAATAATGCTAAATTTTATTATTTAGCTTTATTTTAATATCTATTTTATAATTTATCATTTACTTGTATCTAATGTTTTTAACTTACATTATTAAGTAGCATAGATTATTGGTTACGTTTTATGTAAGAAAAGAGAATGAGAAGTAATTAGGTATGCTGTCTGTGCCATTGAGAACATTGAGACCATTGAAAAGAGAGTTGCACTTTTCGTGGCAGTCCTCTGTTTTCACTTAGGTTGATTAAAATAAAATTGCTAAATAAGCAAATAACGTGGCAATAAGTCCTCGGGTGTTATCAGGCACTTTCCATAAGAGATTGAGAGTTGGAATCTTCTTCACGCCTGAAGTTGTTGATAAATTAGCTTGCTAAATATGTCGCTAGTGTACGATAATCAGTATTGGTCAGACTTAATAACAGTGTCAGTAAAACTTTAATTTTCTTTTTACTCTATAGCTTTAGTGCTTTACATGTATTTATAAACTAGTTGCCTCAGTTGCAAGACCATACTTTTGATGTGCTTGAGAATTAACATGAACTTATTTACATTGCAAGACCTGGCTATGGAAAAGGGTCCATATTATATGATATTTGCGGGAACGTCTCTGACGCTAGAAAAGGATATTTGGACATGAGTGAAAAGAGGATAGGCCCGTAAAACTCCATTATCCACAAACCTGAACAGACCAGTGGCTGTGGTTGTAAGAGAACGAGAGAGGAGCTGTGTACTCTGTGACTAATGGTAACAGATGAGTTCGATATCTCAAAGTGTATTGATGGCACTGACTGTTACAGTGAACAAGTATACTTCGTCCAACGTTCATGCAGTTCATAGAAGAGAAGGCAATAGACCCTCTACAGCTTCTTCAACAACTACCACCGAAATTGGAAGAAGAGGTATTCTCCTAGCTGCTATGGTTGGTGCTTATCCAGTCAGTGACTCCAAGACTGAGCTTCTCAAAAGTAACAGTCCATTTTTTCTTTCTCTTATTGCTCTTAAAATCACACTAGTAGTTGGTGGTGCTGTTGGAAGTTGCCATTTTTAGTTTTGCTCATGCTAGTATGATACACACTTGTTTAGTTCCCAATTCATGACTGACTAAACCTTATTTTTTCGGTCATCAGAATATCTGAAGAAATCAGAGGAAAACAAGGCCAAAAATGACAAGGAGGTATGACATACAATATGGTGTGAAATGGCTATGTTTTGGAACATCACTGCCCACCAATGATTCGGCTTCCCCAATTAACAGTTGATGTTTTGTTGTTTTCAGAGATTGGATAGCTATTACACGCGGAACTACAAGGATTACTTTGACTATGTGGAGGGAGCTTTGAAAGGGAAGAAGGATCAGGATCTAACTGACTCAGAAAAGGGAATTATAGATTGGCTAAAGAATAATAGATAAAAGCAGATTATTATATCCTCAAGAACATAGCGATGGTTTCTCTTTTGTTATCAACCAATATTGCCAAGCTCTCTCATCTGCAAATTACTTCTTTTCTTCACTGTTCCTTTTCTGCCCATTGCTCCTTTCCTCAACTTCTTTGACACGAACATATGCAATCCTTGGAATTAATGTATTATTAGCACCAATCTATGTGAATCTATCTCACTACATCTTGCCCATGGCTGCAAGTCCTTTATATTGTATAAACAAGGACCTGGAATTCCTTCTTCCATTGTTCTTTACTTTTATGCGACTGTTTGAATATTTATGCAGTTGATAAAGGAACTTGGACGATTTTATGGTTACAAATATGCATTCTTCTTTTTAAGGCTCAAGAAACTTGTATTCTTTCGGGGTTATGATCTAAAAGCACATATAATGACGTAGGTGATTACCGGTAAAGTCAGTTATAAGCTAGTTTAATGGTAGTATAATCGAGGTTTATTTAGTGTGCATTTAAAAAAAACTATAAATTGTTTCCTTTTCCAAAAAAAAAAGTGTATTTGATGTAAAGTAACAGAAGAGGAAAGTTTAAACGTTCTGTGAGAGTCACTAACTTCATTGATGTCGAAAATAACGTCGGAGAAAAAGAAATGAAAGTTGAAAGTATATTCTTAAACTGGGAGCAGAACTGACTTAAATTCATTGAAATGCAAATCTTACATTTATAAATAGGCAGTAACAAACCACTAATAGACCACTAACATATGATCTTAGAAATATGACATAATCTAAACCACTAACAGCATAATCAACAACTCAAAAACAAGAAAATAACAATCCTAAAAATTAGGAACTAACTCTAGTTTTACTAGAAACCTAAAACACGTTTCAACACTCCTCCTTGCTTTAAGACTTGTGACTCCCAAGTCTTGCTCGCAGCTTATGAAACTTGCTTACAGGCAAAGACTTGGTAAAAACATCCATAATTTGATGTTTAGTTTTGTAATGAACCAAAACAACTTCATCATCTTTCTGAACATCCCTTAAAATGAACAACTTAATGTTGAAGTGCTTGGTTTTGCTATGGAACAATGGATTATTTGAAATGGCAATGGCAGCTTGATTATCTACTTTGATCTTTGTGCCTTCCTTCTACTCCAATTTCAAATCAAATAAAATTTTCCTCATCCATAAAGCTTGATTGACAGCTACAGTTGCAGCAATAAACTATGCCTCAGCAGTTGATTGAACGACAATCTCTTGCTTCTTTGAACTCTAAGAGAAAAATCTTGAACCAAGTGTAAAATATTAACCTGATGTGTTCTTCATATCATCAATACAACCACCCCAGTCACTGTCTAAAAATCCAACTAGCTTGAAGACCTTGCTACTTGTGAACTTAACATTATAATCGTAAGTTCCTTTGACATATCTGAACACTCTTTTGGTAGCCTTGAGATGATTTTCACTTGGACAGTGCATAAAATGAGATAAAATACATTCAACATTTATGATATCAGGTCTAGTTGTATACAACAAACAACCAATCATGCTTCTGAAGTAGGCTTCATTAACTTTGGTAACTCCATCTTCCATGTTGAGTTTCTCGTTTTGATTCATAGGAGTACTCATTTCTTTGCACTCTTCAAGATTGAATTTTTTCAGAATCTCTTTGGCATATTTCTGTTAACATATAAAGATTTCATGTTCTTCTTGTCTGATTTCCATTCTAAGAAAGAAAGTCATAAGTCTAAGATCAGTCATTTCAAAAACTTCAATCATTTCTTATTTGAACTTTTCCATAAGTTTTGTGTTATTCCTTGTCACTAGTAAATCATCCACATAAAGAGAGATAATAAGAATATCAACTCCTTCCTTCTTAATGTACAAAGTTGATTCAGAAAGGTTCTTCTTAAAGCTCAAGTTCAGTAAGTGTTTATCTATTCTGCTGTACCAGAATTTTGGAGCTTGCTTCAGGCTCTAGAGTGCCTTTTTAAGGAGATAAACTTTGCCCTCTTCCCCCTTCTTTGTGTAACTTTCAGGCTGCTTTACATAAATCTCCTCCTACATAAAACCATTCAAGAATGTATACTTGACATCAAGTTGAAAAACCTTTCAGTTGTTCTGGCTTGCAATAGCTAAGAGAAATCTGATGGTATCAAGTTTTGCAACTGGTGCACACGTGTTTGAGTAGTCCACACTAAGAGTTTGAGCACACCCTTTTACTACGAGTCTGACCTTGTACTTATTGACAGATCCATCAGCATTTAACTTTGTTCTAAACACCCACTTGTGCTCTATAATATTTCTATTTTGAGGTCTATACACTAGCTCCCAAATGTTGTTTTTCTCGATCATAGAGAGCTCCTCTTGCATTGTAACTATCCAATTCTAGTCTAGCTTGGCTTCAGCATAGCCTGCTGGTTCACACAAGGAAATATTGCACCTCTGGTAAACATCATCAAGTGATCTAGTATTTCTAATAGGAACATCATGCATAAGTTCATCTTGAAGTAGCTCAAATTGTGGCTCTCTAACTAGAGCCAAACTCTTCTGACCATCCCAACACCATTCTTTCTCCTCCACAAAATGCACATCTCTGCTTATAATAATCTGTCCAGTTTGAGGCTGGTATATTTTATAGGCTTTTGAAAAAGTACTATAGCCTATAAAAATTCCTGGCAACACCTTCCTATCAAGCTTATCTCTCTTTATCTGTGGAACATAAGTAAAACACAGACATCCAAACATTTTAAGAAAGCTTAGAGATGGTTTGTAACCATACCATACCTCAAATGGAGTTTGATCCTATAGTGCTCTTGTGAATAATCTATTTTGTACGAAAACTACAATATTTTTTTGCTTCTTCCTAGAACTTCTTTAGCAGATTCTTATCATGGAGCAAATTTCATGTCATTTCCATAAGAAATCTCTTCCTCCTCTCACTTACTCCATTATGTTGTGGAGAATATGGAGCAGTTAACTAATGTTGGATGCCTGCCTCATCAAGTAATTGATTGGATGCTTTAGCGGTGTACTCCCCTCCATTATCAGGCCTAAGAGTCTGAATTTTACAACCACTTTCATTTTCTACCTTTTCTTTAAAACCCCAAAACACTTAAACAAACTTTAACTTATGTTTTAGAAAATATATCCAATATATGCGTGTGGAATCATCAATAAATATAACATAGTAGAGATTACCATTTAAGGAAGGTGTTCTTTGTGGTCCTACTACATCAGTGTGAATTAACTACAGCTTCTTTGAAGCTCTCTAGCTTGCTTGAGGAAATGACTTTCTCCCTTGCTTGCCATACTGATATGATTCACATTCTGAAATTTTAGGATCAAGATATGGTAGCCCTTCAACCATCATTTTGGACTTCATTTGTAGCAATCCATGATGGTGATAACGCCCAAGCCTTTTAGGATTTTCTTTCACTGGAAAAGCAATACGCTTCTCCTTCATTGGATTTAAGGTAAAGCTCTTACCCTTTATTTTGACCTAAACAAATCGTGACCTCTAGCATCTTGGATTAAACAACTCTTATCCTCAAACACTATTTTATAACCTTCTTCCACTAACTGACCAACACTGAGTAGATTTTCATTAATTTTTGGAACATATAACATATTAGGAACGATTTTTGTACCTAAGCAACTCAAGATTGCAACAGTGCCCTTTCCTTTCACGGTGATATAATCACCATTGCCAATTTTGACTTTGGAGATGTTGGTGCTCCTCAAGTTTCTGAATAGGCCTTTGTCATATGACATATGGTTAGTACAACCATTGTCAATGAGCTATGCTTCACTTGACACTAAACTGGAAAAACATGCAACAACAAACAATTGATCTTCCTCCTTTTACTTAGCAACTTTTGCTTCTTCATGTTGCTGATCTTTGTTCTTGTAAATGACTGCCTCATTCCCTATTTGATTGCATGTTTAGCACTTAGCATCAAGTCTCCTCCAACACTTAAAATGAGGATGTGATTTTCCACCACAATGCTGATATAAAGGAAAATACTTCTAGTTACTAGACTTTCCTTTGTTTGTTTGGCCTTGAAATTTCTTTTTTTTCTCCTTTTCGTTGTTGTCAACACCTTCTTAGTGTTTGACTAGCAATGCACCTTCAACATCTTCTTTTATCCTCATGGATCTTCTTTGCTCCTATACTTACAAAGCACTTAACAATTCTATCAAAGAAATCTTTAACATATCCTTAGTGTTTTTTAAAGATGCAATTGTTGCTTCAAACATGTCAGGTACTGTAACAAGGATTTTTTTCAACAATCCTTGACTTTGGCAGAGATGAGCTAAGTAGACTGACCTTACTTGCTATGTTAAGTAACCTGCCAATGTACTCCTTAATGGTCTCTATCCTTTTCATCTTCTGTAATTCAAAGTTACGCACCAAATTTAGTATTAGCATCCCATGAATCATATCATCTCCTTCATATCTAGGCTTGAGAAAATCCCTTATCTCTTTTGCTGATTTAAGAGACATGAGACGAGTGAAGATAGTAGATGATACTGTAGCAAACAAACAGGCCTTTACCTTGGATTTTCTTGTCTTCTTCTCCTTATGTGTTTTGTTATGAGCAATGGTGGGATTGGCTGGAAGTGCAGGAACCTCATAGTTCTCCTCCACTGCTTTCCATAGGTCCAAAGCCTCTAACCAAGTATGTCTCCACACGAACTGCCCACATCTTATAGTTCTCTCCATCAAAGATTGGGCATAGCAACGGCAGAAAAACCAGATTCAGACTCCATAAGTAGTCACATAGATCCCTTAAGAAGAGACCTATGATACCAATTGTAGAAAATAACGTAGGAGAAAAGGAAATGAAAGTTGCAAGTATACTTTTAAACTAGAAGCAGAACTGACTTAAATTTATTGAAATGCAAATCTTACATTTATAGATATACAGTAACAATCCACTAACAGATCACTAACCCATGATCATAGAAATATGACATAATCTAAACCAATAATAGCTTAATCAACAACTCAAAAACAAGAAAATAACAATCTTAAAAACTAGGAACTAACTCCTAGTTTTACTAGAAACCTAAAGCACATTTCAACAATCGAATCACTAGACCATGACAAGTGTATGTCAACTTGAAGTCGATATAACCTTGAGACTATGAGTGTAATTTAATTGGATTGAGCCATCTGCAATCTTCAAGTCCTAATTTAGCTCCAACATATTGGGGCTTTCACTTTCTAACTATTGGCTGCGAATCCCGTTTAGGCTGCAACAATGATGTAACATGATACCTAGAGTAAATAAGCCACTTATTTTTATACAAGGATTTTGTTATGAGAAATTCAATCACTTTTTGTGTTTCTTCTTTATATGTCAATGATAAATCTCTTTATTTTCGTCAATTTGAGTTATCTAATCATTTATATCCAGCAATCTGAGTTCTTTATAATAGGCCTGCACTTTGATGTCAGATCACTATCACTAAAGTATGTTTACTCTGAATACATGAAAATATACTTCAACAGTTTCATTTTCCACACATTTTTAAGTTGGAATAAAAAGGGAGGTGAATGATGAAAAGGATAAAAGGAACACCAAACAATTTAAGCTCAGTTGAAATTTGTACTAGAAAGAGAAGCTCAGGAAACACCACTTCTCGGAGGGCCAAGATTTTGGCATCCTCTAGCTTCTTACAACTTCAGAGTTTAGGGGTCTCTCACTATCAAGCTAAGAACCTCGAGTCCATTTACATCAAAGTCATGTAAGCGTTCAGGCTTGTTGTGAGAGTGGACTCATATTTGCACACTAAGTGTTTGATCATATACCTTTCTCGTCTCCTTTATTTTCACCGATTTTCTTCGACTGCTTCTCAAGGACAATGGCCTCAGCCTCTATGGTAGGCCTCCCATATGGAGCAAGGTGAACCCTCGTTCACCAATGAGGACTTCCTTACTCTTTCCATGGAGTCTCTCAAGGCATCAACAATTGCAATGACACCAACCCCAATCAGAGAAGGTGAGACAAACCTAAGAGTAGGGGCAGATTGACGGCAACTTTTCCCGAAGATACAACACAAAGGTGCTTTAAAACACTACCAAAACGTGTTTAAATACAAAATCATAACACCTCCCATAGAGCTCCTTCAAGCAGGCGTGAGGGCTTGGTCATCCACATTAATGAGTTTTTTCTTGTCTAAACGACTTACATTTCTAGTTGTTATTACATGGGAAAAAGCACGTTGGAGCCAACAAGGACTAGAACAGGTAATGTTAATAGAGGATGGCGTTTTTTCTAAAATTCTCTGAAGCCTCCAACTTAGACGAATTAGTTGAAATAGGACCTTGGCACATCAAGGATCAACCGATGTTCGTGCAAAAGTTGAGGCTGGGCATGGAGTTCCATCGGGATACCATAGATGTGCTTCCAATTTAGGTGTAGTTCCACAAGCTACTATTGGAGTTTTGGACAATTGAAGGGTTGAGTTTTCTCGCTGGCTCCCTAGGGAAACCTCTATGCATGGAATCCCAAAAGGCACGAAATGGAGAGGATCAGCTATGCTAAGGTATGTATCGAAATACCTAAAGCATCACCATTGCCTGATCAATTACTTCTTATACGTATGCTAATACTAGTGAACTTGAGCAAACAATTGTGCATATCTCCTACCCCTGGCAACCAAATACATCTTCTAAGAAATGGACCCCCATTGGTTGAACTTTCAAATCAGCTTGGCATGATGAATTAATGACAGGTGGTACTAGAATGGTTTATTGTGAATAAGTAGTTAATGAAGCTATTGTTATTTGTGGTGAAGAGCATACAATGTCTGTTAGTATGCATAAATTGTAGAATCTAGTTAGGGTGACAAACTCTCCACAGTTGGTTATTGGAAAGGAACGAAATAATGATGAGACTAACAGTGTAAGTAGCAAAGATTATTACCTCCCATGAGCATAGAACAATGATACATGAAGGTGATAGAGTAATGGTGGTAACCAGTCGTAGCACAGAATAGGTAGATGCAGATATTGGCCAAACGGTGTAGTAACAATCAAATGGTCTTCAACTATTTGTGTTGAGGACTGAACAAGTTAACACACACATTTTCCAAGAAAAGACAACTCTTGAAAAATCCAATGCTGACAATGAGGAGACTCTAGACCATGAATCAAAAGATTTTACCTCCTAACATCTGGAGTACTGTTAGAGAGATTGGGTTAACATGTTGTCCTCACTCTCAACTGTTGGGCTAACTGAAAATCAAGGGACAGGGGATATTGAACAAACAGAGGACAGTGATACCCCATTAGCAGTAGACCATGTCACAAACATCCCTAGCAATTTTTGCATGAAATCCAAATCTGCAAAACGGAAATCTGTTAGAAAGAGAAAGAAAAATCTCAAATACCAGTAATGTTAAATGTGCCTATAATTGTAACTTATTGTTGATGTCTAGTATCTAGATAGTCATCCTATCTTCCTTAGGTAGGTTTGGTTCTTTGATCATATTTCCATATGATGGTAGGATTAAGCCTTGAACTCGTTGTAACGCCATTTTAGTTTAACTATAATTTAAATTCTTTTTTAATTTTCAAAAAAACAATCTAAGCTCTGTTTCATTTTTTCATAGTTCGACTAAAAACTAACTCTAACATTATTGTGCTAAAAGCGAAGCAACTTTTGGTATTATTTTGTAAAATCCTACAATGAATCTAAATAAAGCTATAAGCGACATGAGGCAAGAAACAAGTCTCTACGATATCAATTGACATCGTCAGTAGGAATCTGTTTGATACATATAGTCTCTTTGGCAAATTGATTTGCGGATTTAATGATTGTAAAATAAGTTTTTGATTAATAACGAAAGAGAATAGAATTAGTCTAAGAGGTTGAGAGAGAATAGAGATTGAATCTTAAGTTCGTTATTTCATTCGTTCATCCTTTTCTCTTCAGCTTTCAACTATTATTCCAATGACTTCCTTACCTGTTGGCTACTTTACTAGCATTCCATGACACATTTCCTTTACAAATAGTAGCATTTCACAATTCGTCCATAAACTACAATAGTACTACATATTGCTATTCTCCTACCCACTACACTTGTATTTTCCCGACTTTAACTTCTTAGTTACAGCTACTCACTTTCAACTCATATCATTTCTCTACTCCATAAGAACCTTGTCCACAAGGTTAACATCTGGTGAATATCGTACAAAAATTCCTAAGAAACATCATGTGATGATAATCACATTTTCTCCTCCAATCTACACTCAAAAACATTAAACAACGGAAAAAGAAGAAACATCACAGATGAGAAGAAGAAGAAATATCTGAAGCTGTCAAAAAGGAAATGAGAGATAAACTCTTAAATGTTCTGATTAGTCAGAAACAAAAGAGAAGACTAAGTCAGAAGCTAAGTAAAACACAGAATACACAGTCGATTTTCATACATCAAAAGCTAATGAAACGTAGCTACAACAACATAATACGTAGAGCAGAAGATGTATTAAATGAACACGTGAAGAGCACATGTTCTTACATGTCAAAAAGGACTCCATCGAGGTCAACTGTTTCAGACCCCTATAAAAGGAACATATCATAAGCATCAAAAAGGCAGAAAGAAAGTAAACTTCATTATTCTCATTGTAATCAAACATCTAAGAGTGTAAGAATTAGAGTGAAATATTTTAGAGTGTGCTAGGGGACTTATCTATGGGTACTAGGAGAGTTCATAGACTCTTTGCAAGTGTTTGAGAATAAAAACTCAATCTCTGTAATCTTTCTCTTCTTTTTGATACTAGTGGAACCACTATAGTGAGATCCTTGGATGTAGATAGCATTAAAGCTAACGAACCAAGTAAAAATCAATGTCTTTACTTTTCTGTAAGATTAACAAATTCCTGATCAATCTTTATTTTGAAAGACAGCAGTACAACGCAAAAAACTTAATAGAAGTGGTATTAGAGCTATCTGAAACCTCCTGGGCATTTCTTGGCTACTCAAAGCATCAAGGTTCATCAAGATTTTCTGTAAGTAAATTTCCTCTTGTGTTTCTTTAAACTACATTCAAAATGGTAGGAAAAGAAATGGATGTCTTCACTGGTGAGGAAGACTTTACCATCCAGAAACTTTAGATGCAAGCCCTTCTTGAGTCTTATGATTGTTATAGGGTTATCGATGATCAGTATGATGTTGAAACTAATCTGATAAAAAGACTCAAAATGCAAAGACTTGCACATTGCAAGTTAATGCTTCACTTATCACCAATTGTGATAAGAAAAGTGCATAATTGTAACATTGCACAGAATCTGTGGCTTAAACTTGATGAAATATATGCAAAAAGATGTCTTCCTAACAAGATGACTCTTCTGTATAATCTTGCTAACTACAAGATGAACACATCTGTATCTTTTGATGATAACCTAGACTATTTCTTTAAGTTAGTGCAAGACTTAGAAGCTACAGATGAAAAGATCTTTGAGGAGCATCAAGCTGTAGTGATTCTAAAGGCATTACCTTCTAAATTCAGTGCATTCAAGAAGGTAATTAAGCATGCCAGTAGAGAATCCCTCACTATTAAGAGGGTATTTGACTCGCTGATAGAAGAACTAGTGGATATTCATACATTCAAGAAAGAAGCAGAAGTGATGTTTGTAGAAAACAATCAAAAAGACAAGAAGTCATGGAAAAAGAATAACAAGAAAGGGAAATGGCAGAAGGGAAGTGGAAAGGATAAGCACACCAAAGAAGGTGAGGAAAAAAAGAAAAGGGCAAAAGTAAGATGTAACACCCCACTCCCGCCGGACCCGAACCCGATATCGACAGTGATACCCGAATTCGTGCCCCGCGAGGGTGGCG